>VXBC01003394.1:0-28905 GCA_013399945.1 Ploceus nigricollis | reverse complement strand
TCTCTACGCGCCAGGGTGTGCTGTGAGGCCCTGAGATCCCGGGGCAGAGCTTGGGCACACCCCACGGACACAGGGCTTTGACTGTCCCCAGATGGATGCACCTTACAGGCGTGGGAGTCTTCCTCCCCTGGGTCCCACCTGGATGCACACTGTAGGTGTGGGACTTCCTTTCTTCGCTGGGCCCTGCCGGGATTCCCCGTTTAGCTACCGGACTCTCTTTGTCTTCGTAGCACCCAGTCCCTGATGGATGGACAAAAGGCATGGAGATCTGATCTGATCTCTCTATATATCCACCCCACCCTATACAGTGTCGTGGGACCAGTTCCCCATACAAGTAGCTGTTGGCAGTTTGAACCCCATTGGTATAGGCTTGGATCTCTGCCCCTTGGATCAGGGGCTCTGATTCTCTCCTTGCACCCAGCCTTGGTGGTGTCCCAGGGGCAATGGATCTGTCCTCCGGAGGAGCAGGGAAGTGCAGCCTCTCCATGACAGCATGCCCGATGCTTGTTGCACCCTTTTGCCTTCCTTGTTTTCCTGAGCTCTTCCACTTCTCCCTGGTTTCCTTCTGCTTGCTGCTCCCCCACCTCAGGCCTCTTACCTGCTCTGTGGCTGATCTGTCCTGTCCTTCCTGCCCGGGGACTTTCTGCAGCTGGATCTGCTCTTGCTCAGTCCCACACATTTTGCTGACGCTCTCCTTGGCGTCCACCTGGCTGTGCTGGCCCAGCCCTGCCCAGCCACCTCTCTGGGCGCTGCCATAACCCTGACTCTGCAGCTCCCCTCAAACAGCTTTGCTCCAGCTGCTTCCCTGTGTGGTAGGACTGGCTGCACATGCCCTGCACCACTCTGGCTGATTTTCCTGCTGGGAAAAGCAGCCACATAGAGTATCTTGGTGTGGAATTTTTTTGCCAATGCTTGGCTCTAGGTGCCACCAAGCACAACATCAACACCTTGGACCACGAGCTGGGTTTTCTTCCTTGTCTCAGGAGGGAGTATAACTGTGTGGGCTAGAGCAGGGAACTGAGCCTCCCATTTATTTGTAATGGGAACAGTGCCCTGCCCTCCCCGTAGGAATTCAGGGTATTCCCGCTCTTCCAGGCCTGCAGAGGGAGTGGGTTTGTGCAGGGCAAGTTTCCTACATGTAGGGAGGCAGAGCCTGGGGACAGGGCTCTGCCAGTCCCTGTCTCATGGATTCTGAGCCATCCTTTTCCACACTAGCACCACTCCAGCCTGCCAGGGTGTTGGATAGCATGCGCCAGGGAGGCTTTTGCAGCCATGGGCTAGAGTGCTGTGCAACAGGCCACATTCTTAGGTTTCCTCAGCCTCACGTGTCAGTCCTGCTGACAACAGCCTGACGAAATGACAGCAGCAGCTCCATGGATGAGAGGAGAGAACAGCATCTGCCTGTGGGGACAGGAGGCTGCAGTCTGTGCCCCCCTACCTTGGTGTCCAGCTGTAGCTGCTCAGACGGGCTCAGCCCCGGCACCTGAAATGTGAGCATGCTGATGCACCCGCAGCCCAGTGACCATCTCCTCAGTGGTGTGGGACACTGCTCAGAGGAGCACAGCCAGTTCATCTGGGGCAACAAGGAGAGCCTCTCCCTTCCACTTGAGTGCAGCAGATTCCTGATGGTCAAGGGATGGGGATGCCTTGTGAGGCATCTTGAAGAGAGAAACTCAGGACCACTGCCTGATCAGAGCTCCTGCTCCTCACAAGTGACTGGGTTTACATCCAATTAAGTTGTAATGGATAAATTAAAGCCCTGGAGATGGCTCTGACTGTGGAAATTGCTGCTGCAGGATTTGCAGTCCCTTCTCTCATCAACTGGTAACTCTACTGTGCTATTTCCATCACGCTCTGCTCCTGCCTGGCACAGCAGGGCTGAGCTGAGACATGGCTAAAAGTCTCCAGTGCCCCAAATCCTTCCCATGGTGCAGGCAAGTACACTAAGCAGCTGGGTGCAAAGTCAGGCTGGGCTGAGCCTGCAGCAACCCTGAATTAAGCTCCTCAATCCCTGGTGAGGAAAAGCAGGAAGGAGGTCTCCCTGGCTGTACTCTGCTCACGTGGATCTGCAGGGAAGAGAGGAGGGGGGCTTTGTCCTCCTTGCCTTTCTCTTTCTGGGCTCTACTCTTTCTCTCCTGCAGGCAAAAGGCTCAGGGATTAGTAAACATCTTCACCCTGCCTGCTGGGAATGGTGCATCACCCAAGCAGAGCAGGGGTGGGAGCTTTCAACCAGCCTATGGAGGCTGGAGCTGTAGAAGTGCAGAGTTATCTTGTAAGGATCAGGGCACACTACAGGTGTGGTGTGGCCAGGCTCTGTGCAGGGCAGTGAGGGACGCAAGGGCTCTCCACACAGGAAACCTGGTCCTTGCTGCACTCCCACCTCTATTCCACAACAGCACTATGGCACTGGGGTCCTTGCAAGACAGCTCTGATTGGGATGAGCCAACAGTAATCCACCCTGACCAAAGCCTTGCCCTGCTCAGAGCCCCAGAGCCAGAACTGGAGCAGTCCCCTCCTCTGCACCCATGTGCAAGAGCCCATCCATACCTGAGACTCCTTCTCTGCAAATGCTCTGGAAAATCAATGGCTGCTGCTGCCAGGGGTGTGCTGCCAGAGCAGGCACAAGGCTAAAGTGCATGAGGGTTTTCCAGCCTGGAGGGGCTATGCAGACACAGGGGTGAACAGGAGAAAGAGCACTGGCTGACTCAAATTACTCCCTTTGGTGCTTGTATCCAGAATGTGGGTGCAGCCTCTTGGTCCCAAGTAACCTCTTTCCTACTGTGCCAAGAGATCTCTGCTCTTTTCCCACACTACCACACATCACCCTGCAGATCTCCACCCCCAAGTCCTGTAAGTTCCCCAGCTCCCTGTTTATGAGACAGCTGTTCCCTGAAAAACATCTCATGCTTCTGCCCTGTAGGAAATAAGAGATGACGGCCCAGCAAGGGCCATTACATGGTGTTAGGAGGCCTGGTCAGTTTGAGGAGCCCAGGGTGTATGGTAGAAGGTCTCAGCCCCAGCCTGGTGATGTCCAGTGGCACCCAGTCCAGGTGATGCAGCCAGACTACATTTCCCAGTGCGCTGTGTGCTGCTGAGCCCAGCAGGGCCGTGCATGTTCCACACCCAGCACCATGGCTGCAGGCTGCAGCAACCTTTGTCCAGATGCCAGCAGGGACTGGCAAGGTCCCTGCTGTGCAGGCACATTGCTGTGCCCCCTTTGCCTCCCTGTCACTCCAGCTGCAAAGCCATTGAGGGGTTGTGTGCAGCATGAAGGCTGCAAATATTTGTTGTGTCATTAATATTCTTCCAGCATAGTCAGCACGGCACCTGGCAGCATTTGCTTGCTGCCTCCTGTTATCTCATCGATGCTTCTCATGCCTGGGTGCCAGTGCTGTAACATCCATGGAGACAGAATCCACATCCATTCCTGTCTCTTAGCACTGGACAATGACTTCAGCTCCCTGTTGTGCTTCTCCTCAAGCAAACACCAGTGCCTGTGCCTGGGGGGCACTGATGCCTGAACCCAGCTGAGTGCATGCCTGCTGGAAGCCCCATGGGGGCAGTGAAATTGAAAACATTGAGAACACTGATAAAAGAAAGCCAGCCATCACCTCTGAAATGAAGGGACAGGCAGCTCTTGCTGTGCCTGCACCACGTGTAACCCAGGGTGACGTGACGTGCGGCCATGTGAGCACAACTGCACAGAATCATAGAATGGTTCGTCTTGGAAAAGACCTTAAAGATCATCTTGTTCCAATCCCTCTGCCATGGGCAGGAACACCTTGCACTAAACCAGGCTGCTCAAAGCCCCATCCAACCTGGCCTTGAACACTGCCAGGGCTGGAACATCCACAACTCTGGGCAACCTGTTCCATTTTACCTCATCACCCTCACAGAGGAAAATGTTTTCCTAATATCTAATCTACACTTACTCTTTTTGAGTTTGAAGCCACTCCCCCTTGTCCTATCACTTCACAGTTCCTGATAAAGTCCCTCTCTAGTTTCCCAGTATCCTTTAAGATACTGGAATGTTGCTATGAGGTGTCCACACGACCTTCTGTTGAACCTTGAACANCACAACTCTGGGCAACCTGTTCCATTTTACCTCATCACCCTCACAGAGGAAAATGTTTTCCTAATATCTAATCTACACTTACTCTTTTTGAGTTTGAAGCCACTCCCCCTTGTCCTATCACTTCACAGTTCCTGATAAAGTCCCTCTCTAGTTTCCCAGTATCCTTTAAGATACTGGAATGTTGCTATGAGGTGTCCACACGACCTTCTGTTGAACCTTGAACATCCCCAGCTTTCTCAGCCTGTCTTCATAGGGAAGATGCTCTAGTCCCCTTATTAGCTACAAAACCCTTTCCTTGACTTGCTCCAACAGTTCCAAGTCCACATTCTTGAAGTGATTAAGCACTACAGGGACCTTCACAGATCACCAGGAGCTGGTCACTTCATGCCAGGTAGGGACAATGCTACCATCTCCAGCATTACCCACCCTGCTCCTGAACCAGCCTGAATACCTTATCTCACAATACCTGGCCATGCTCCCATCCTTCAACACTGCCCAGCAGATAACAGGGCTTTTCCTTGTCCTCTTGACCTGGACCTGGGAAATGTTGCTCTCAACAGCTCCAGGCTCATCCCATGAGGTTGTGTCAGCCTTTCTTCACCTCCTGCATCTTGTCGAGTAATTAGTAACACTCCCCAGGGACTTTGCAGCACACCTGAAGGGCTTATGGTTCTGCCAGATGTGAGGCAGGAGCACAGACACCAAGAACCTGGTCTGGGTACAGTGCTGGGACAAGTGGGGTCATATTAGAGTGGACTAGGTGGTGACCCACAGGACCAGTTGCAGGAGAGCAAGTATCCTGGTTTCATCTGGGATAGAGTTAATTTTCTCCCTAGTAGCTGGTTCAGTGCTGTGGTTTGGATTCAGTTGAGAATAATGTTGATAACACACTGATGTTTCAGCTGTTGCTCAGCAGTGTTTACCCTAACTCAAGCACTGGTCAGTTTCCCATGCTCTGCCAGGGAACAGGTGCACAAGAAACCAGGAGGGAGCATGGCCAGGAGAGCTGACCCAAATCGGCCAAAGGGATATTCCATGCCATAGAATACCATGCCCAGGAGTTGCTGATAACTGCTGGGTACCAATGAGTGGGTGGTGAGCAAGTGTGTTGTGCCTCATTTAATTCACTCTGGTTTTATCCTTCTCNCTCGGATTTCCTCCCCACCATGGCAGAGGGAGAGTGAGTGAGCATCTGTGTGGTACTGAGTTGCCAGCTGTGGTTAAACTGCAACATCAGGGCAGCCAGAGCCTTCACCCGTGGTTCATCACTGCCCTTTGATCTGTATGGCTTGATGGTGCTACAGGGAGGAACACAAGCAGCACAGCAATGTGTAGGGAAAGTCTGGTGAGGGCATGCCTCGCTCAGCACGGTGCCTGCCAGAGACCCTACAGAACACACCCACACGCACAATTCACCCCAGAGATCTTGACACTAACAAACCAGCATCCTCCTGCTTCCCCTGGCTTCCTTACCCATCTCAGAACTCACAGAAAGAAAACCTTCTGAGGGAATGCAATGCTGGAGGACCATTCCCCTTTGAGCACTGAGCTTCTGCTTGAGAAGGACGCATCCCACCCCAGCCCCATCAGCATGAGTGAGAGAGATGCTCCCAGTCCCTTCTGCTCTCCTGACCCTAGGTAGAGATGGTGAAGGCCTGCTTATTCTCCCAGATGCCTGAGCAAGAGGTGGGTGCTGCAAGGAGCTCCCTACCCTTGAGCCAGTGGTCACTCAGGATACACCTCTTTGAGTAACTCCTCGGCCTCCCCATGGTCCTGTAATCATCCACACCATGGAGTTTTGTTTCCTGACACAGCTACAGCTTGGGATAAATAGGGCAGGTTAAAGGGAGGTCATTGCTCACATTATTCACAAGAGAAGACATGGACACAGCCATCTCCAGGTACAGAATTTATTCCTATGTCTGTTGCCTTCCCCTTTGGGTTCCTCTCTCTGTGCCAGGGCACAGGGGAGCAGTGTGACTGTGCTGTACTCTAGATGCCCATGGGAGCCCTTCAACTGGAGGTCACCATTGCCACAGCCACATGTGGGCAGTGATGGTGTCTCCAGGTGTTGGAGGAGCTGGAAAGCAAAGGATCAGTTCCGCGTGCACTAGAAAACGAGGAGCTCCCTGTGACTGCAGGCACTTCCTAGCCCTTTCCCATGTCCTTGTGCCCTTTCCAGGCAGGGCAGGCTGAGGCAGCACAGGCTGGAGCATGGGCTCCTAGTGTGGGGAGGAAAGGCAGCTGTGCTGTGTTTGTCATGGAAGCTGCCACTTGGAGCCAATTCAATCACAGCTCTTTATTGCTTCCCCCAGCTGTTGAAAATCTCATTATGTTTAGCAAGCTCTATGTGCAGCCCTGGCAACCTTCCTTGTGTTCTGTCTTCTTCCATGAGTCCAGGCACCCTGGCTGCTGAGGAAGTGCATCAGCACATTCCATGGGGCCTGGGTTGAAAAACCTGCACCCCAGTATACATAGATGGGTCTGGCATGGACAAGGTGTACTGGGATTTTCATGAAGACAAAGGCAAGGGAAGGGGGTGTGTTCTAAGGGGGTGTGTTTTAAGTGGGGACATCTCAACAGCATGACAGCAAGACCACAGGGCTATCCACAGACAGCAGCCTTGTACTCCACATTGGGTCAAAAATGGGGAAAGAGGGCGGGTCCTGCTTGGCTCTCTTAGTGTCAAATGTGAGGCTGATGGTCCCAGGTCAGAAGCATGACAAGCAGAGGATACTTGAGCCAGGACAAATGGCGGCAGGTGGGATATGTGCTGGCTCCAGCACAAGGCAGAGCTGAGACAAATGGCGCAGGGGTCTGATCCTGCTGTGTCCTGCATGCCGGAGCCTGGTTCTATTAATACCTCTGATTACCCTGACCTCATTTCTGTCCACCTGTGTCATGGGTGGCTGGTCACCCCACCCTGCGGAGCCCTTGTTCTACAGTGGCTGATTGCACCAGCCCTGGACTGACTGGTCTCTAGGGGGTAATTACAAGAGACACCCAGTGCTGCAGGCTGTGGGTGAGCCAAGTGTGTCACCACCAGCTCAGCGCCTGAGATGTAGGTCACACCACGATGCATGGCAGGCCCTTCCTTATGGGTCATTCAGGAGCATCTCTGTGGATGCCCTGTAGCCTGGACTCTCACAAAAAGGGATCATAAAAGGCATTATGCATATTTCTGCTGGCTGAAGGGGCATAGGGCTCCCCACAGGAGGTTGTGGCATGAGACAGAACCTTCCCTTTCCCCCCAGGTCTGTTGTCATGCTGCTGTAGGTCTGCTTGGTATCTTGACCTTGGACTGATCTTGGGCTGGAGCACACGTGGACATATTTATACAACAAAGGGCAGCTGCTCTCTAAGTTCTGGGCACTGTGCCACCCACACCACTCATGCTGACTTACCAGGACACAGTGCCCTCTTCTCTCCTCTGCTCCCCACCTGCCCAGCCTCTGTGGAGGATCATTCCATGCCAAGCTTTGGTCAGGGGCTGAGTGCTGGGGAAGACAGCAGGCTCCCAGGGCTTCTGCAGGGCCACACACTGAGGAAAGGAGTGAGCAGGGGCCCAGGCAAGACCTTGGCTTTCCAGTATCCCATCTGTGAAGGAAGCTGCTTTGGGGAGGTATAGCATTCTACTGATGGTACCTGCAAAGCCAGGACATGGACAGACATCCCAGGATAGGTCAGGTTGGAGTTGTGCCAGCTTGGGGTCCCACTGGCAGCAATGATGCCTCCTCCAATGCACCATTGCTGCAGCACCAGGCAGGATGATGGGACTGTGAAGACCACAGAATACCAGATAACACCACCAGATGGGCCACCTTATCCCCTCCACCATGCCAGTGGCTTCATTTCACTGGCGAAACCACAGTTTGACTTTTTCTTCCCTTTTCGTATGGTTCCTTCTGAAGTCACTCTCTCTTCCCAGACACCTGATTGGCATATGTGGTTTCTCAGGATTTGCTTTTCTTTGGAAGCTGTACAGGCTGAGAACTGTAAAAAGGGGAAATCCAAGCCCTTTGTTTAATGGGACAGAAGGACAGACTCCAGGCTCCACCAAACACTCCATCAGTTCTCTAGGAAAGAGAACTGTGATGACTGGGGTCAGCACGTGGGGTGGGGTGTAACATTTGAATGGGAGCAATGCAGAGAGGCTTGAGTAGTGAAGGAGGTGCAGGGTGAAAGGCTTGTCAAGGAGATAGAGAGCTGCTTGGGCAGCTGGAGACAGTGACCACTGGCACAATATTGCCGCCCGTGATGGAGAGCAGATGGTGGGAAGGGGGTATAAAGCACGAGGGCAGAAAGAGCACATCAGGAGCTCTGATCTTGGTGCAGAGTCTGTAGGCAGCAAGGTTTGGGGGGAAGCTAGTCTGACCTGAGACACTGCCCCAAATCTTAAAATTCCCACCTTCTGGGCTTAGCCATGTTCCCTGTCCAAGAACCAGGGTAGGATGTGCTGAAGATGGTTCTGGGCATGGAAACAGGAATGGCTGGGCCAGATGTGGAACTGCTTGGATGCCAGAGCTGGAAACCCCATTTCTGAGCACGTCTTCCTCAAACCAAAATGCAGCATCCACCCCCCCATTCCCCCCGCCCCTCAGCTTTACTCCACCCTGCTCCCAGCTGTGAACTGCTTATGTCCAATTTTATGTGCTAAAAATACCTTTCTGGGCAGTCAGCAAATGCGCAGCCAAGTGGGAGACATTGGCAGTCTGAGCATGAAGGGGATTTGGGGTGTATTTAGGGTTGGTGTGGGCAGCAGCACCAGCCCAGGAGGGCCTGGATGGCCTGGGCAGGGGGCAGTGGGCTTGCAGATTTCCAGAGGGATTTTCATCATGGTGGCAGTGTCAGGGCAGAGTCTTACATAGCTTGACTGTGTGCTTCTGGGGAGAAGGCATATGCAAGTGGACTCAGAAAGGTGGGGAGATGCTCCCTGTGGAAAGCAGTCAGCAGGTCCTGCTCCCTCCACTGGAAAGAGGTGATGTAGCAGTGATAGCAAAGGGATTATCCAGCCCTCAGGGCATACCCCTGCTCTGCCCAGCACCCAGGGTTCCTCCTGGGAGCCCTGCAACATGCTGGGCTCTCCCCTGTCACAGCTCTGCTCTCAGCACACCTATCTTGGATCAGACCTGGCAGCTCCTCAAGCCACCATAAGAGCAGAGATGGTAGCCTTGTGCTGGTCTTTGTAGCCTTGGGTGACCATTTGCACAAGAGGGAGTCCCTGCCCCTGCCACTGTCACCAACTGGGTGACAACAAAGGTGCCCCAGTGTCACCCCTCTCTCAGGCCAACAAAGCTCCCTGCAGACTTCTCAGATATTTTACTGGGTCCAAGGCAGACCATGATAAATGATCATGACCAGGCTGTCACCTGTCAGGATCACGGCTGATCCCTCTGCACCCCAGCACTACTGGGGCTCCCCTTACCCTCCTTCTGCCCATAGGTCTGGGGTTCTACCCCCAGCTCTGTAGATGAGCTGTAGGGGTTTAAGATGTTTGTGTTCTATCCTCATTTTGGGAAAGGGGCTGGACGGTTCCTAATTTCAGGGTGGCATGGGGCGTGGGCCATTGTCTTGTTGATGGCATTGCAAGATCCTTGTGTTGAAGGAAGTTTGGGTCTGGTGGGGTTGGGAAAGTTGCTGGAGCAGTGAGGAAGAGCCCACAGTGGGGTTCAAGACTGGGTTCTGGCTGGATCCTGTAGGCATTTTCCAGTTCTCCCTGCCAGAATATGCTCTGGTTCTGGCAGCACAGGCTGCAGCCCTGATTGAGGCAGACTCTGCATCCTGGAGAGGGACCAGCACGATGTGGGGACCCAGACCAGGTGACACAGGGTCATGTGCTTGTGTTGTGCAAGGAACAGACCCCTTCCTGGCTTTCCCAGGGATGGATCTGACTGGGCTACCCTTCTCAGTCCTGAGCCTGACCCAGCAGCTTTGGGTTGACATCCCAGCCTGGCTGTAGCCCACGCCCATCACCTGACCATCATCTGACACCACCATCTATAGGTACAACCCACAATGGGCTCCTCTGGGACAGGTGAGAGCTAGGGAGGAGAACAAGACTCTAATATACTGCTGTTGTTTGTGAGTTCTGACACAGTAATAGACTTTACTATACGGGAACATGGTGGCTGTGTTAGCAGTGCTTTCCACAAAGCCTGATTCTCAAAAGCCACAGCTACTTCTCCTTTTCCCTGTGGTTTCGTAGATGGTTTTGAGCCCCCAGTGCTCTTCTCTATCAGAAGTAAATCTGATTGTAAATTTCAGGTGATTTGGGTTTTTCTCTCTTCAGTCTGAAAGTTTGAGTCCTGGTGGTTCTTAGATGACCAAATGGACCTTCAGGAAACAGCCCATCAATCACATTTGCAATGATATTGAATTCAATGCATATAGCTGAGTGTGCTGGCTTTCAGTATTTCTTCAGCATTTTTTCTAATGGATGCTATACACCAAGAAAAGAAAAAATCTCAAAACAATGATAAATTTCTGAGGCGGGAGAGGCCAAACACAGATTTCCAGGCCTTAGGACAGGGGAAAAGAAATAACCTCATCAGGGGCAATAGGAAGCCTGTTGTACCACTTGTGAATTTTTGAAGCTTGGCTGTTTAATTCCATTGGTTTTGCTTCTTTCACATACCAGAGAGAGTCAGTGAGAGTATTGGTGTCTAACTCTGGGATTTTATCAGGACATCACCCAGTGAGTGCTGGCCGTGGCCATTCTACTGCACAGGAACAAGAAAAACGTGGTTCCCAAAGGACAGGGATCCACCAGGGAAACAAGAAATACATGACTTAGTGCTCCTGTTCCTCTTGCTGAAAGCTTTCTAGAAGACTTCACTCATTAACCTCACAACAGCTGCATGTGACACAGCTAGACTTGATGTAATGATGTTCCCAAATGGATCTTAGGAGACATCTAGTTTACAGAATGACCTCAGTGTTGCTGGTTTACTGGGATAATACAGATAGATATACCAAGCAGTGTCCTGAAGATGGTGATTCCTGGGAAGGGATCTCCCAGGGAACTGAGGGCCAATGAGTTCCAGCTGAGTGGTGAAAAATACCCTGGGTGACAGCACCCATTCCCAGAACTCTGAGAGTGTTGCACCGTAAGGCAATTGTGCTTGTCTATCTAGGAAAACACAGAGAGAGTGACTCTGTAAAGCACAGAGTTGAAAGAGGAATGGGCCAGGAGAGCTGCAACAGCACAGGGAGTCAGGACTCAAGGAAGCTTGAAGTTGTGCAAGAGTTTGTGAGCTGAAAAGGGGCTCAGAGAAGAGCTTGGTGGTGACATCTGCAGGGACAGGGGACTGGGGGAGTGTGAGCATGCCCCAAATGAAGAGCACTTAGGAAATTCTCTCCCATACCCAAAGACCCTACCTGAGCTCAACAGTAACAGGAACAAGACACCTCCATCCATCTCCAAGGAGACCCTTTTATGCCCATACTGTCCATGCTGTCCTTGTCGAGTGCTTCCCATCCTAAAAGTCACTGACAAAGAGCAGCTCAGAGCAGGAAAGGTTTGGAGAAGAAAGGAAAAGAGAACACTTCCAGGTTCAGGAGCTTGTCTGCTCTGGAAACTCTGTTGATAGGATTCAACAGCAAGAATGTTGCAGCTGGATCAGTTCAAGGTAATAAGAAGAGAGATTTTTGGAAGTATTTAAAAGATACATAGATATGGTACTTAGGAACATGTTTTAGTGGTGGGCTTATTGTGCTGGCTTAATGGTTAGACTTGATTATCATAGAAGTGTTTTCCAACATAAATCATTCCATGATTTGAAAGAGAAAATGATACATGCAGCCTAGGGTGGCCTTGGTCACATTAATCAGGGGTGTGTTCCTCAACATCCTCCACTGGATCTGGAAGGAGAGAGGAGAGGGATAGACCTGAGAAGGTTTTGGAGGTGCTTCTTTTGGAGCAGGGCTATGGGAGCCTGAGGTAGCCAGGGAAAAGGCTGGGCTAAGACACCTGGGAGACTGCATGGAGCCTGTACCCACTGTCTGTGGGAAGACGAGTGAGAATCAACACTAAGGCTGGTGGGACGCTCTCTTTCCAAAGAGGAAGCTTCTTGCACCACATGTGATTCCCCTGTGGGGCTGTCTCACTTCTGTGTGAGCGACTCTCCTGTGCAGGGCTGTGCAGACACCTTTCCTGAGCAGCTCATGCTGAGTCCTGCCCGGGGACTTCATGCCAGCATGGCCCTGCCAGCACTGGCTCTGACATTCTTCCTGGCCCTTGCTCCTCTGCTGCTGGCACGGGGACAGGTGCACCATGGTCCTGTGAATCCGTGGGTACATCAGGAAGCAGGTAAGAGCGGATTGTGCCCCTCTCTTACAAAAATGGTTTTGCTGGCCCCTACCTGCGCATTTGCTACATGGCTTTACCCTGCTCGGCCCATAGCTGAGGCTACCGGAGGGCTGGAGCTGGTATCTGCATATGCCTGAGACACTCATGTTGTGGTGGGACAAAGCTCTATTTGGGATGGAGGGCAGCAAGCCTCGGTGCGCTGGGAGACTTCCATGAGCACGGGACTTGCAGTGTCCCTCTAGGAAGTGGGTAGTGTTGCTGGGAGCAGGAGGTGGCTGTGTCTTGTTATGCAGCAGACAGATGAATCCAGAGCAATCAGAGCAGTGATGGCCTTTCTGGGCAGTTCAAGCAGCACGCCTGTCCCAGGTGATGATGGTGTTCATCAAAAATGTGATCTGTGAGCTCTGTTAGCTGCGATGCCTGCTCTCTCCCATAGTCCCTGGGGCTGAGGGAACTGTAGTTTGGTGGGATTGTTTGCATCAAGAGGCTTGTTCTGTTCTTTCTCCATGCCAGCAGGGTTAGGGGCAGCTCCTGGGTCTCTGCTAGGCCCTTCCTACAAAGAATGTGGGCTTTCCTGTGGTGATTATGTGCTGTGCCCTGGGCTTGCTGGTACCTGTTGAGGTCCCCATGGGGCACGGCATGGCTAGGGGGCCTGAGCTGTGAGTATTCTCTCTGTAGGGAAATGGGAGCAGAAGTGGCTAGCCAAATCATCAGATGGGTCATGAGTCATGCTGCCTATCACTGGCAGCTCAAGGGATGCTGCCCTTCCAGCAGTGGGCAGCTCTCAGCTCTCCAGGGCAGGATGGAACCTCTTCTCTCCTAGTCTGTACTGATGTCTGGGACTGACCCAAAAGGATCCTGGATGTCACCCTTGGGCAGGGGGTGTGTTACTTCAGGGTGTTTAATGACAGGAGGGGGGAAGGCGTGTGAGGGGGATGCCTGACAAGGCTGGAACCAAGTCAAGGGTTTCATGTCTGTCAGGTAGTTTTCTGTCAGTGAGGTGCGTGATCTGAGGGCACTGGGAGGGACACTGTTGAGGGGGAAGTAGTTTCATGTCTGCACCACGTGGTCTAAAAGGATGGGGCTGGTGACCACTGTCCTTTGGGGTGGAGAGCTGGGAAGAGGGTTGCCATGATGGCGTGGAAACCCGCTGCCAGAAAAGGGAAGTGGTGAGTGCCGGCTGGCGGGAAGTGGGCAGTTGTAGCTGAAGAGAGGTGTTTTATCCTCCTTCAGGGAAGGCCAGCTCCATGCCCACTGCCTCCTCATGGACTTGTTTTGCACTGAGTGAGCGAGTCTAAGTTATATGTCTGCCACGGCAGGACAGAGCAGACTCATTTTGGGTGAAGTGCAAAGGCTAGGTTGAGCACATTGAGCAGGGTGTGAGCTTTGTGGCCACTGGTGTGAACTTAGGTGGTCTGAGGGGCAGACTCTAGTTGAAAGCTTCTTTCACCCAGTGTGGAAAACGCTGACTAACACACAGAGTCAAGGTATTTGATTTATTTACAGTTCTGCACAGAAAAGAGTGCTAGGTGGCAAATCCACACAGCCAGCACACTGAGGCAGACTAAAGCAGATATACTGACAGAGACACAATCTTTGGCTATTAGTATATCTTACTGAAGTCACTGCTTGCCTGCGTTACTATGACTCATCCTTTCCCTTCTTCACTGTAAAAGCACAGTGTTCCAAGAAATCATGGTACATGCTTGGAGAGTGGTGGTCTTTTTGACAGAAGGAGGCAAATGAACTGAGAACGTGGGTTTTTTACTACAATTAAGAGCAAGGATTCATCACTAGGGTGATGAATAGCGTAACAAAACTCGTCAAAACTGGGTGTTTTCTAGCTCACATGTAAACATCCTGGATGAGAAGGGTGTTATTTTTTTGTTTTTCCCCTTTCAAGGACTTAGACGATTCATTTTCTGTCTGCCTCATTCCGGTAGTTACTGCTTCCACTGCAGAATTTCTTGGTTATTTCTCTTGTTACCTGCAACTTTACTCCTGTTATTTACCATTGCTGCTGGCAGTCACTTCCTGGGGACCAAGCTGTGGAGTCTGGAATGGCAGCAGAGACTCCCTGGGCCTGATGCACTCCCCCAGCCCCTGTATTTGTGGGAGAGAGCAGCCTCCCCCAGGCTGCTGGATCCCTCTGGCTGGGGTGTCTCCACAGCAGCGGGTGGGCAGGATAACCCTGTGGATAACCCTATGGATAACCCTCCTGCACTGCCCCTGAGGGTGTGAGGAGCGATAAAGCATCTGGGGGATGGGGCTCATCCTGGGAAGTGCCATCTCTGCCACCCCTCTGAAGAGAGAGGGATTGGCACCCCTCTGGATGGAACTCCCTCATCCTCATGGATGCTGCTGGAGCCCAGTGACCCTCAGAAAAGGAGACTCAGAGGTGACCTTATCACTCTCTACAGCTCCCTGAAAGGTGCTTGTAGTCAGGTGGGGGTCGGTCNCTGCAGTCAGGTGGGGGTCGGTCTCTTTCCCCAGGCTGGAACTGACAGAACCAGAGGTCACAGTCTCAAGCTGCGTCAGGGGAAATATAGGTTGGATATTAGGAAGAAGTTTTGCACAGAAAGAGTGATAAAGTACTGGAATGGTCTGCCAGGAGAGGTGGTGAAGTCACCATCCCTGGATGTGTTTAAAAAAAGACTGGATGTGGCACTTGGTGCTGTGGTTTAGTTGAGGTGTTAGGGAACGGGTTGGACTTGATGATCTTGAAGATCTCTTCCAATCTAGTCATTCTGTGATTCTGTGATTCAGGCTCTGCCTCCTGGCCTTTGCACACAGGAAAATGTAAAGCTCCCTCAGACTGGGACCCCAAACTGCAGTTTACTCCAAGGAGGAGCAACTATGCCTTGAACGAAGTGGTGCAGCTCAGCTGTGCTGGGGAGTTTGCACCATCTGTCCCGCAGATCCAGTGCATTTCCAGAGGGGCCCAGATCCTGTGGAATGAGACTGCCACCTGCAAGGGTAAGCACAGCCCTGCACCACCGTGACCCAGGGTCCTGAGCTGGTGGCAGACCCTGTGTGACCTGCTCACGCACATGACCGTGCAGGAATGGCAGACCTGGATGCCTCGGCTTTCCCCCATGTTCTGGCAGTGACAATGCTCTTTTGTCTCAGCACCTTGCTGTAGGCACCTGCTGGGCTCTGTGCTCCTGGGAGGGGAGAGGAATCCTTCCCAGCCAGCATCTCCTGCCTCAGCATGGTGTAGGAATAGCTGCAGGGATTCTGCTTTTTGCCTGGAAAGCTTCTCTAGGGTTTGGGTTGTCCCTGGTGTGGGAGGCTGTTACTGCAGCATGGCTTACCTGTGCATGAGGGAGACAAGAAAATGGGGGCGCAAACACCCCATGGAGGGGGCAGAATCCAAGGGAGGCTTGTGAGTCCTGGAGATGGGGTGACAAGGAGCCCTGTGTGCTTGGAGAGTGTCTGGGCACATCACACTCGTATGTGTTGGGGTGGATAGTCAGAGTCATGAGAGACCTGTCCCAAGTCTCCTCTCATAACCTCCCAAAAGTACCCCTCACCCAATTTTACCTCTGACAGAAACATGCCAAAGGCCTGCTTGGTGGGACCCCAGACTCCAGCTGGCACCAGCCCATGACAGTTACACAGAGAATGAAGAAGTGACTCTGAGCTGCAACAATGGTTTCCAGCCATCCTTCACCCATGTCAAATGTGCAAATAGGGTTCAGCCGTTGAATTATTCCGTATCTCTAAAGGGAGACCTGTGGCTGGGGAGAAACAGCAGTGGTGTGTGGATTCAAGTTCAGGGGAACATAGTGTGCATTGGTAAGCAGGGTGCCAGGAAGTGCTTCCTACTGAACTCTGGTCAATTTCTGCCCCGTTCATCCATCTCCCAGCTTCCATCATCACTGTGGCCAGGGATGCAATTCTGATGCCATATCGGGGCCGCTTGGATCTCAGGCATTTGATACCTGAGACCATTCCCCTACTGAATTCTGGCACATCCTTGTCCACCACCTGCCTGGACAGGCCCCAGCCCCAGCTGACACTCACAAAGAAAGCCCCATCCCAACCGGCCTTGCCAAGGTGTCCCATCATAGCAGATGGATGTGCTGCCTTCCCTCTCCTTTCATTGGCTAGAGGGACTGCTGGGGATTGCTGAGGCCCCACCACATACCCTGCTCCTCCTTGGAACCTCCCAGCCCAACTAACATGCACTTTCACCTCTGCCAGAAACATGCCAAAAACCCCACTGGGACTTCAGACTCCAGCTGGCACCAGAGCAGGAGAGTTACAGGAAGAATGAAGAAGTGATTCTGAGCTGTCCCAAGGGTTTCCAGCCACCCTTCACCCATGTCAAATGTACAGGAAAAGTTCTGTCTGTTATCAATGGAAAACCTATACACAGAGAAGCTTGGACTGGAAAGGACAGCAGAGGCAGTGTGATCAACATTCAGCCCAAGTTCAGGGTACAGTGCCTTGGTAAGGAGGCATCAGGAGCATTCCTGACTGCCCTACTCTGCCCTTCGTGAGCAGGGAAGGCAGCCTGTGGGGGCACAGGAAGCTTCTGGCTCTGTGCTGCCTGGGAAAATGGCAGGTGCTGCTGAAGACACTGTCGAGGCAGCTCCTGAGTCTGCTCTATGCCTGCCCTGGGGTTCCAGGGGTGCCCTGGTGGGGAGATGGCTGATACCAGCTTTAGTCCCTGAAGGTCCTGGCAGGAGGGAGTTTTGGTACAAAGGTCCCTACCTTGATACCAAAGTAGCCATTTTGGCAGTAACCAGCACTGCCCATGGCACAGGAGGTCAGGGGCCATGCAGGGCTTCAGGCTGTGTTCACAGGGGGCTGGGTGATATGTGGGAGAAAGAGGTCTCCCTAAGGGCTTCTGGCAAGAGCATGTGCTGAAAAGCCAGGGCTACAGTGTTGTAGGTCTGACAGGTGTTTGTGGCACAGGGGACAAGGGTAAAGGTGTGTCCCCCTCCTCGTGTGCTGGTTCCCTCTCCCTGTCCCTGATGCATGCTGTCACTGCAGTGCCAGCTTTGGGGCTCAGACTTTATGCCTTCCCAGGAGGAATCAGGGTGTTGTCATCCTGCCTGAGGGACAAACAGGGCACCAGAGTCTCTAGGCAGGCTTTGTGTACACACCCTACATGGTTTCCCCTCAGTCCCTGACTCCAGCTCCTCCTAGCCCTTCCCAGGAGACCTGGGGGAAGAAGAAGTTTGGAGTCCTTCTTGTCCTCATCCTCTTGCCAAGAATTGATGTGGAAGGGCTACTCTGTGCAGTGTCCTGGGGCTCACCTCTTGCCCTGACGGGCCAGGGAAGGGGATGCCCTGCTCCATCCCCTGGCATGCCCTGCAGGGCCACACTGCCCAGCTAACACCTTCCCCTCTTGTTGGTGCAGAAAAATGCCAGAAGCCCCAGTGGGACTCCAGGTTTATCTTTGACCAAGAACAGGGGACGTTCAACCCAAATGAAGTGGTGAAGATGTGGTGCCCTGAGGGGTACTGGCCTCCACCCATGGAGATCAAATGTGTGACATTGAAGCCAAGGGAAGGTTCCGTGATTCCTCGTAGCGGCTGGATAGTGAGAAATGGCACAGACACCTGGCACCTTATGGAAGGGAACTTGACCTGTGTGGGTAAGTGAGCAAGCCAGACACTCTCCCAGTCCTCTCAGTCTGTCCTCCCCAGGCATGGAGAACAATTCTGCATGTGTGGCACAGCGTCAGTGCCCTGTGCTTGGGGTGGTCAGGGCATGGCAGAGAAATCTAGAGAAAATTCTGGATGCATCTCAGGTTTATGTCTGTGCTGTTGGCAACTCTGGCATGTGTAGTCTGGGAGAAGGCAGAATGTCCTTGTCTACTCTGTGCTGGGGATAGGCAAGTGAGGGAATGGTGGGGTTGATGGAGTTTGATGTCAAGGCTTGGAAGGGGAGGGAGGGAGTGATCCTTTCAGAATGTTCCCTTCACAGATGTCCTCCAGGTTGTCCCTGAGACCCTGAAGGTTTCCAGCACCAGCATCAAACTGAACTGGACCTGCATGCTCCCTCATATGTGCCAGCATATTCGGGCTAGGTGCCAGCTGGAGCAGCATTCCTCCTCAAACTGTGAGGCTGAGGAGGTGAAGGTAGAGGAGATACTACAAGGCCAGGAGGGAACTTTCACCTGCTCCCCACTGCAGCCCTTCACTGTCTACAGTGTCACCATCTCCCTGCTGCCTAGCACAATCCTGTACACACGGCTCATCAGGACAAAGGAAACGGGTATGTTTACATGACATGTCAGGATGCCCTTCACCCTGAAGCTCAGCCAGAGCATCTGCTCCCTGCTGTGATTGTCCTGGGATCAGAGCTGCTTGCAGCCTATGGGGATGTGGGGAAGGGGCCGTGCAGGGCCCTATAAGCACAGTGTTCTCCCTCCTCACCACACCATTTCTGCTGCAGAGGCACAAGCAGCCTTTGTGGGAGACAAATAATTGCTATCCAGGCATGATCCTCTTCTCCTGTGCTTCTAGTGCCAGACAAACCAGAGAAGCTGTGGCTGGATCACAGCACGGGGTCCCTCAGGTGGAAGGCGCTGCCCTCCTGCAAAGGGGAGATCATTGGATACCAGGTACCGGGAGTCCACGGAGCGCCCGTGGTCCCCCTCACCTAGCCTGGAGCTCTGTGCAGAGAGCCTGAGGAGAGGTGGGAACCCTCCTTGGCCAGGGCCCACAGGCTGTACCCTGCTGGTGTTCTTGGTAGGGCCAGGTCCCCTCTTGTGCCCAGCCAGCAGTAGCAGCCCTTCTCCACAGAGCTGCCCAGTGCAGAAGCAGGATGTTGGTGCTACTGTCTAGCAGCTCCCTGTCCTTCCTCCAGCTGAACATCACCACCATGAGAGCAGAGGACGGCAGCTTCCTTGAATTCAGTCAGGTGTTGGTGAACCAGTCTGTCTCTGAGTATGTGCCACCTCATCAGACAGCTGGCAGCAAATACCTGGTGACAGTGCAGGGCCTGACAGCAGCTGGGGCTGGGGCTGCATCACAACTGGAATTCCAAACCTACGGTCTGGGTAATGGTTGTTCTGCCCTGTGTCTGGTTGGGGTGGCCTCTCAGGGGGTGAGTGCTGAGTTTGGAGCAGCTTCCAGACCTGTGTGTGCAACCACCCTGTCCCAGCTCAGACAGGGGCAGGGAGTGTGGGCACCTGGCCCAGCAGTGGGCATGAAGCTGGGGGAGTCCTTCCTTGAGGGCTTTCATTGGTATGTCCACAGAGGGGCTGCACCACTTCAGCCACTGTCTGTGCCTTTTATACCAGACCTGCCCCCTTTACTCTTCCACTGAAGAAGGTGACACCCATCCCTGCATTTGGGTGCACAGGTGGCTCAAGGTCAGAGAGCACTAGGGCTGCTGAGCCTGGGTCTGTGTCCTCCTGCTGTGTGCAGGATGGTTGAGCAGGCTGCCAGACCCTCCAGCTGGGGCCATGGGACAAGGCCCAGTGCTCCAGAGCCTCCCTCTGCCCTGCCCAAGCAGATGTGCAGGCAGGGGAAGGCTTGCTGCCTGTCCCTGCAGCAGCCAGGGCAGCATTTCTACACACGTGCAGACACCCAGCAGCAAGGCTGGAGGACCACTGCTCCAGTGCTGTGGCATCCACTCCTCTCTGTGTGTTAGTTGCAGGGCAGCCTCTGGGCCCTTGGCCAGGGTCAGCAGTCACTGTAGTGGTGGTGGTGGTGCTGTTGATCCCCTTGTCTGCCGGGATCATCTGGTTCGTGCTGTTCAGGTGAGTTGCAGGAGATTTGGAGTCTCGGTTCTGTCTCAGGCCATGCTGTGCTGTGGGGTGGGTGGGGATATAGAGGGCTCCCCAGCTGCTCCCACCCTTCTCTGGGTGCAGAGGATGAAGCTGGCTGGTCCTAACATAAATTTGCTCTAGAGCTCTTAGCTGGGACTCTTAAGTGTCTTCTTCAGGGCTGGGATGGGGCCGTGTGTGCTGAGAGACCCTCTCCCCTTGTTGCTGGTGCAGCTGCCCCTGCTGTCCCCTGGGGGGTAGGTGGGCAATGCCTGCCAGGGCAGAGGGAGGGTGTGCAGAACCCTCCATGCCACTGCTGCTGGGTTCAGCAGGGTCTGGCCCAGGTCAGCCTCTCCCTGACTCAGGACTGCCCTTTGCCTTCGCAGAAAAAAGAAGGCCTTGCCCAGAAAAGCCGAGGAGGATCAGTACACAGGTAGGATCCTCAGCACAGAGGGCACTCTAGGGCTGGAGCTGGGAGGGGAGCAGGTGTATTTCAGGAGGGCCTGGTGGCATTCTGACGTAGCTCCAGGCAGCACAGCTGGCATTGCCTGACCTATCAGAACAACGAGTCCCACATCTACTCCCAGCTGAGACCCTGCTCAGTAGCCTCTTCCAGCAGCTCCTGGCTGAGGTGTCCCTGAGGTGCCAGTGAGGGTTGGGAACTGTTTCACCTTCTCACTCTCTCTGGGATAGTCACCAGCTCTTCCAGCCCTGCTGTCCTGATGGTGTGCATCCCAGGATGATCTGCAGCCCGCGGTGACGCTGCCTGCCTGAGGCTGCCCTGCTCCTTCTCCCACAGGCCCCGGGTCCCTCAGACTGTTTTCTCTCCTCTTGTCCCCCCGCAGAGCTCCAGCCCTATGAGAATGTACATGGGGATAATTACTGCGTGATCGAGACTTTTCTTGAGAAGGATGCAGGTAGGAAGTGTTGTCCTGCCTGTGATCCCACATGGCACAGAGAGAGTGGGGACTGCCAGCTCTGATGGTGTGTCTGAGCTCCTCATGTTGCTGAGGGCATGCAGCAGCCTTTGCCCTGGGTTCTTTTGTTCTCCTCAGGTAAGTGTGGCCAGGCTGGAGAGCCATTTCCCAAGCCCCTGCCTGTTCGGGAGAGTCAGCAGTGAGGAAGAAGAGAAGTGGAGTGGACATCTGAGGCTCAATGATGATGGCACTTCCCTTCTCGAGGCTTGGTCCTCCACCACCGGAAGCATGACAATGAATTATCTCATGGGTTATTTCTTCCTCCCAAAATTTTCATCATCAAGCTCCAGAATCCTCTGCCACAGCACAGGAGCAGCTTAAGGCATAGGATGGTCTGCTTGTGCTAGCAAGGACATATCCTGGTAGTTCTCCAGTATTATGGCATAGCTATCTCACCAGCAGCATTTTGGTGCCTGCAAATCTTCCCTGAGAATGGAGGAGCTCACAACTCCTCTTTCCAACCTGTGTCCTTGTATCCACCTAGACCCTGTACTCTGCTTGAGTTTGGCCTAGCTGTGCTGCCCTGACCACTGTGCTCCTGTGTCTGAAACAACCAATAAATTGTTCTGGTTTGCAGGGGCTGCCTGGCCCACAAAAGCTCCCACTTGTCATGGGTTCTCCTTGTTTTGTGTGTGAAATCCTTGACCCCATGAATCTTCATGGAGCAGCTTGGAGTAGGCTTTTCCAGCCCCTGGCACTCCAAGGAAGCACACCTGAGATGCTGCACGCTCCCAGTGCAATGCTTTGGATGGCTGCTTTCCCTCTTCCCTGTCCTACAGGTAACACCATCTCCACTTGCACGGCTGGGCCTCTGTGTTGGTCTGTGTCCTCCTCTGTGGGCGTTGGTGCTCATCTCCCATTTTGTGAGGTGCAGCTGGCACTGGTCCTCTTGGGACATCTGTGTCCTGCAGCCTTTGGGATCTGCTGGCTCTTGGCTGCTGCTGCTGCTGTCCCATCCCCTCCAACAACCACTGTCTCCCACCCTGTGGGGTGCCAGTGCCAAGTGCAGCCTGGATGCTGAGAGTCCAAAGGCTCTCCTTGGTGAGGGGTGCACTGCTGGCAAATGGGGCAATCAACCTCTTTTCTCCAGCTCTGTGTGTTGCCTGTGATGATTCCATCTCCTTCTCCTGCCCTTGGGCACAGATGCTCTCCTGAGCTCCCTGGACTTGGGTGTGACAAGCTGTTTCTGGTTGTGCTTTTCACAGCCCTGAACACAGAGCTGTCATGGTTTTTTGCATCAGTGTTGTCTCTCTCCCCTGTCAAACCTGCCAATACCCAGTGCAGCCTGGAGGCTTAGGGGCAGCCTGGAGGCTGAGGGGCAGCCTGAAGGCTCTCCTTGTTCAGGAGTACACTGTCAGAACATAGAGCAATTGACCTCTCTCTTCTCCAGCTTTTTTTTAGCCTGGCATGACTTGCATGTGCTGGTAAAGGCATGTTTTGACAGTCCTTCATATGAGCTGTCTGCCCATCAGCTCAGTACCTGCAACTGGTCCCTGGGACCAAAATATCTCTTTCCTGTGAACTGTTGCTGGTGTGATGTGTGTGCCTGATGGAGCAGCTCTTTGTGGGTATTGGGCAGAGAGGAGAAGAGAAATTTAATGCTGTATGACTGCTGCTGGTTGACAAAGGGGAATGAGCAGGCTTGGGATAGGGGAGAACAGTTGCCACTTCCTTGGCTACCCTGCTTCCCACTCCATCCCCTCATCCCCGGTCATACCTTGGGCTGTCAGCCTCGTGACTCCACCTGCTCTGTTCATACAGTCAGTAAAGGCTTGTGGTTTGGATGGGGCTACCTGCTGCTCCCAGCTCTTGTCTAGTCCCCTCATTGCCCTTGTGAGGTGCAGTTCCCTGTGGGTGCTGAGCTAACTGCACCTTGTTGAGGGGAGCCATGAGCAGGGCACCCTTCACCCCAGGCAGGAGTGTGTCCTGTTCATGTGCCACAGGAAAGCCGAGGGACAAGTATGGTCTCTGTGCCTCTGCAGCCCCCCATGTCTGATCACCCAGCCTTCTGAAATCTGAGACATCCAAAGTGGATGGGAGGTTCTGGAGGAAGAGAAAAGCAGTGGCTGCTGATGAGCAAGAGGCATGGTTTAGTACTGTGAGTGTTTTCTCATGAACACAGCTGGCACTGTAGGGCAGTGTGGCCTGCACACTTGGGGACAGAGGAGAGTGCTGCCAGGCTGAGAGGGAGCAGGAGGAGGAGGCAGCTGCGGATAGAAAAGCGGTGAAGGATGAGAGACAGTGTGGGTTGAGTGTTTCTTTCAGAAGGGCTACAGACTGTTTCAGGCATTGAAGTGCTCCTTGCAGTTCGTGTTCCCATTCCTATCTGTGCTTCTGACCAGGTCTTTATGTAGTTTCTCAAAGGTCCTCCATCTCCTGTGATCATTGAGGGGAAGTGACTCATCACCACTCCAAAACCCACGCAGTGTCAGGAAGCACTTGGATATTACCTCAGTAACAGGAGTAACACTTCTTGAATGCCCTAGTAACTAGGAGGGTTTTGGGAGGAAACTCTGGGATCTTGTGACAAGGTTCCTTCTGTGGAGTCCCAGAGCCTGGATGCTCCTGGGGCAAAAAGATATCAAAAGGCAGAAGTGCTGACAGTGATGGGAGGTTCCCTGCCCAAAGAGGAAGCCTCCTGCATCTCATGAGGAGATGTGTCTGTTTCCTTCCTGTGGTTGCAAGACTTGCAGTCAGATACAGATGCCTGGGCTCAGAGGCAGCGAGGGTGGCTGAGATTTCAGTCCTGCCTGGGGACTTCATGCTAGGATGGCCCTGCAGTCATTGGCTCTGAGGTTTCTCCTGGCCCTTGCATATCTGCTGTCAGCACATGGCCAGGAAGAACTTTTCAACATCCAGATAGTGCCCCAGGGAACAGGTAAGAAGTGGTTCTTCCTCTTGGAAGCTTCTGCTGCCTTTCCTCCTCTATGTTGGATATTCATCTTCACTGCCTGCAGCCCTGGGCTGGAGCCCAGATGGACCCCTGAGGGCTGTGTCAGCCGGGGCAGCCTCTGTCTGCCCCAGGGACAGGAGCTACAATGCAGTGCACACTGGGTTTCTGTGGGAGAGACAGGACTGGGCTGGGTGTGCGGTGATGGGTCATGCCCTCCAGAAAAGCAGTTTGCCAATCATTCCCTGGAGACAGCAGGCATGAACTGGGCATCAATCCACATACTGTCAATCAGGGGAAGGGTCTTCAGGGAGGTATCACCTTCTGTATGCATCCTATCCCCAGTTGTGCCTGAGGGACACTGTGCCTGCTGAGGGCAGTGCAAGAGGGAGCTTGCTGCTGCTTTGCCAGATAGATGGATCGGGGCAGGATCAGTGGCTGGGTGCCTGAGCATGGGAGGGGTCATGGCCGTGTGCCAGGGGACAAAGGTGCTGGTTGTGGTGCTCAGCTGGGCATCTCTGGTCTTCTGCCATCAGGGCTGTTGGGAGAGCAAAGCCTGAGCACAAGAAGCTTGTCACAGCATTCCCCTTTGTGGCAAAGCTGGTCTGCACCTTGTGAGACCCCTTGTGTGCCCCTTTGGGAGAAGGCAGATTGTATTTGAAACCCTTTCAGGCCTCACAAAGCTTCTTGCAAAGGCTTGAACAGGCAGGGGCTCCTTCCAGGAGCCAGCATCCTTCTCTGTAGGAATCATTGCCACAAAGCCTCCCCCTGCAGCACTGGACAAACTGCTGGGACCAGCTGTTCAGCTACTGCCTACTGAGCCTGGAGGATGGTGAATTTGGTGAGGAGGTGATGAGAAGAAGGAAGGGCTGTGTCAGGAGAAAGGGGCAGGGGCATTGGTAAAGCAGGAGATGTGAATGCAGAAGGCACTGCTCAGCACCTGTCCCTCTGCCCAGTGCGGGACAGGAGGAGAGCAGCCAAGGCACGGTGTGAGTGAGAACGGGGAGCACAGGAGTGTAACAGGGGCGTGGCTGATCCCTGAGGGAGGGATGAGCCATGGCTGAAGGGCCCTGCATGTCAGCAGGAGTGGTGGTGCCATGGCCCAGCAAGTGCCACCTGAGCAAGGGCTGGGTGAGAGGCCTGGATGAGAGGCTGGAGGGAGTCCCCTGGTGCAGGGGTGATTGTCCTGGGAATGTCCCTGCTCTGGGCTTTACAGGGGGGAATATGGTGCCCATGAACACAAGAGTGAATGGGGCAGGATCATCGATGAATGATCCTTCACAATTTCCATGCATCAGGAAAACCCCTTCCCAACAAGGCTTGCCCTCAGGTCACATCCCAGCAGACGAATGTGTCACCTTCTCTCTCCCTTCATTGCCTGGAGGGGTTGCTGGGGGTTTGTCTTTCACCACTCACTCATATCTCATTTCATCACCTCCAGCCCATCTAACACCCACTTTCCTCTCTGACAGAAATGTGCCAAAGGCCCCTGTGGGACTCCAGACTCCAACTGGCACCAGACCAGGTGAAGTATAAGAAGAATGAAGAAGTGATGCTGAACTGCCCTGAAGGCTTCCAGCCATCCTTCACCCATGTCAAATGTTCGAGCGAAGTCCAGTCCTTCATTGGTGGTAAACCTGTATACAGAGAGGTCTGGACTGGAAGAAACTCCCGAGGTGCCTGGGTCCGCATTCGGTCCAGCGTGGAGTGCAGCGGTAAGGGAGGGACCAGGAGCCCTCTTGGCTGCCTTGCTCTGCCCTTCCTGAGCAGGGAAACCATGGTGTGGGGTACAGGAGATTTTGGGCTCTGTGCTGCCGAGGGAAATGGCAGGTGCCAAGTCCAGCCTGCAGGTCACCCCTGGGGGTGTTGGTGATAAGGGTCTCCCTGAGGGCTTCTGGCAAGAGCATGTGCACAAAGGAGAAAGCATAGGAGAGGGATTTGTGGTGAGGCTTGTGACCAGCACATGGCACCATTGTTGGAGCAGGATCAGAGGGCTTTGCTGCCTGTGTCCTCTCAGATAGTGTGGCTGTGAGTACCATAGCTTGCTCCACATAGGCTGGGCCCCTCCAGGTACTGCAGCATGGTGGGTGCAGGCTTAGCACTCTCTTCTCAAAGCTTAGGGCATTCAAGTTCCCTCCAAGGAAGAACAGAACTGTACCTGATGGTACATTGTAGACATTCTGGGACACACAGACACCTCAGCTTTGAATCAATGGCGAAAATTTCTTGACCAGTAATAGTCCATTCATTCACCCACATTCATTCCTGTTCAACTCCTCCTGCTCCCCTCTGAGAGAGCTGCAGTGACCACCTTCAGACTCTCCCTTTCCCTCCCACTGGTCTGGGTGCTGAGCAAAGTTGTCTGACTGCAGCATCTTTGCATGGCTGGGAGTGGAAGAGAATAAAGTGACCTTCTGGCAATCTTTCCTTCACAGAAGTGCTCCAGGTTGACCCTGAGACCTTTGAGATTTCCAGCACCAGCATCAAACTGAAATGGACCTGCAGGTTCCCTGATGCCTGCCAGGGCATGAGGGCCATGTGCCGGCTGGCAGTGCCTTCCTCCCCTCCCTGTGAGGCTGAGGAGGTGAATGGAGAGCAGATGTTACATGGCCAGGAGGGAACATTCACCTGCTCCCCTTTGCAGCCCTTCACTGAATACAGTGTCACCATCGACTTGCCCCCCAACACAACCCTGTTCTCATGGTTGTTCACAACAGAGGAAACAGGTACGTGCACAGAAGAATCAGAGACGAGGAACAGTCCAGGGCTGTGTCACAGGGTGTGCAGATGTTCCCCTCACCTGTCAGCTCAGCCTGATCATTTGATCTGTGCAGGGATGTGCCTGGGATCAGAGCTGCTTGGGTCCTGTGGAGCTCTGCGGAAGGGGCTGGGAGAGCCCTGAGCAGGGCACGCCCCGTTCTCATTGTCCCACTCCACACCACACTCTTGTGCTTCCCACTGCTGCAGCACACACAGCCTTTGCAGGGGACAAACCCTTCGCAGGGAGTCCCTTTGCAGCCTGTCCCTTGGCCAGGAGCTGCTGCACTCTCCTCTGGCCTCAGCCCCTGCTCATGGCCCTGTGTGTGACCCCATTGTCTGTGCTTGCAGTGCCGGACAAACCGGAGCAGCTGTGGCTGGATCCCGACAGGGGCTCTCTCAGGTGGAGCTCGCTGCCCTCCTGCAACGGGGAGATCATCGGATACCAGGTACCAAGGGACCAGGGCAGAGCCTCACCTCCCGGCCTGGAGCTCTGTGCAGGCACACTGGGAAGTGTGGGCAAGGGTCAGCTGGGAGGAGCCAGAGTTCCCAGCCAGTAAATATCTGGCTTTGATGAGCACAAGCATTTTCTGTGTCATTCTTAACATTCTTCATGCTGTGGGGATGCCCAGAGAAGTGTGAGTGCTCCATGTCTTCTGGGCTTACTTCCTGGGTCTTCTTTGCTTTGGGTTTGGCAGGCTTTTGGAGGTTGGTGTGCAACGCATGGTGACGTGTCTTCTGGGGCGGCATCCCAGGGTTTCCTGTGCCTCTTGCATACTTATTTCTGGTTCCTGCCACAGAAAAATTTGTGGTTTGAGTAATCCTCTGAAAATCCCTCCTGAAAGCCCCTTCTCCAGAGAGCTGCACCATTCTGTTGAGTTTTCCGCAATGCATGGCTCGAAGCATCTCCTCTGTCTCTGGATTTGGGACATGTTCCACAATAAAACCCTGCTCTCCAGCAGTGGGAGAAGGTGTGTGTGCTGGTGACATTGTTCTCAGAATGCTCTAGGCCCTCTCTGAGGACAGAGGTCTCCACGGTGTGACTGGGACCTTGCAAACTGTTTCTTAGCTCTGTCTTGGAGAAACTTCAGACAAGCTCTTGACAGCATGGTGAGCCTGTTCAGCTGGTTTCCTGCTCCCAGACACCAGTGTTCGTGAAAAGAATCTTTTTGTTCCACTTTCAGTTGTCTTCACATTTGCATAAGTCCAGAATATATTTCTGTAAAAACAGCAAGTGAGAATGGCCAGGGTTCTCATGACAAATTCAGATGATGCATGGGCAAATGAGGATCCTTCATCTCTATTATCATGGAAACTTTAGTCGTTCTCCTTTTCTCTTAGAGAAAGCCTCCAGAGTCCAGTTTTAAACAAGAGAAAAGAGAAGCTTTTCTCTTGTAGAGTATGTCACCACAGTGCCACTGATCTTGCAATACACCTGGGGTGACCCGTTCTCGNTGGGAAGTGTGGGCAAGGGTCAGCCGTAAAGTCTTGAAGCAGGAAAGAGAAGCTCAGGGCTCCTGTTATGGAGCATGTCACCACAGTGCCTGTGATATCGCAAGACCTGTCCTCAGGCTCAGTGCATATATCTACAGCCCTTCAAACGAGCAGCCTCCCTCTTCCCTTCTCAGAGGCTGAGCCCCTTGCTCACAGACGTTGCTGCTCACACATCCTGAGTGTTGGCTCCAAATTCCTCCTCTCCTCTTCTCTGTTTTGAGGTCCCCGCACGTGGCTGAGGCTCCTGCCCGTTCCTGTCCGGAGCCCTCCCCAGGCACAGCGGGCAGGCACAGGGAAGGGCAGGCTGGCAGGGACGCTGCCAGCTGCGGGCACCTTCCCAGCGGGCAGCCGGGAGCTGCCGCGTTCCAGCTGTGTCTCCTGTCCGCAGCTGAGCATCACCGCCAGGAACGCAGGGGACAGCAGCGTGCTGGAGACGGAGCGGCTGCGGCTCAATGGCTCCGTCACTGAGCACCGGCTGCCGGAGCACAGCCCTGGCAGCAGCTACGCCGTGATGATCCAGGGACTGACGGCCGCCGGAGCCGGGGCTGCGTTGACGAGGGAGTTTCACAGCAACAGCAGCTCCGGTGAGCTTTGCTGTCTGGCCGGGCCTGGAGCCTGGGCACACACGAGCCGTGCTCGGCAGCCTGCGCTGCCCGAGGCTGCCCCTGCTGCTCG
>VXBC01003389.1:96602-121445 GCA_013399945.1 Ploceus nigricollis | reverse complement strand
CCCTGCTTTCCAGATCCTCCCCTGCCAAGCGGGGCAACCCGGCCCCTTCACCCCATCCCCATCAGCCCAAACCTGACCCTTTGTTCTAGAAAGTCCCCTGTCCCCCACCCTCAGGCCCAATCCTCAGCCAGACCTTCTTTCCTCCCCTTGCCCTGATTTGTTCTAGCCCCAGAAACCACACCCTGGAAGTTACCCATTGGTTGTATTGTTGTATCCACCCCCTGTTTGGAGAAGTTTTAAAAAACCATGTGCAAGTGTCCTCGTGGATCTTTTTTGCTTGTGCTCCCCTCTGGCATTCCTCTCCTGTTCCAATAAAATCGCTGGACTTTGCACCACAGAAGAGCCTCCCCTGTCTCCTTTACTCGGTCCTCGTCACTCCTCCAAGGGGTCTCTGCTGCTGGGCATCTGGCTCAGAGGTTCTGGCTCAGGCAGGACCCAGCCTAGCCAGTTTCTCACTCTTTCCACTGGCCTCAGGACATGGCAAAGCTAGCCAGGGCCCCGGAGGACTGTGGCAGAAACATTCCATGTTTCTTATGTTGTTGTGATAACAAATTGGTCCTGCCCCTCAAAAGCAAGGAAATTTGAGTAGTACAGGCAGTTTTACACAGCCAGGGTGTGCAGAGCTTGGCTTCAGGCTTGTATTCATGTAATACCTGAGGTAGCATGACTGCTGCTGTCAGAGGTCTGAGACAGGGTGTGAAGCCTTGAGGGAACCCATTCCAGCCTACACAATTTCCCAAGCAGATTTTCAAGTCCTCTGTGAGCAGCAGGTTACCTAAATGTACTGTTCCTTATTTACATTGGTAGACACAGATATAATGCACCCAAAACTATCTCACACAGGCTGAATCCCTGTCCTGAGGGCACCCTCATGAGCAGAGCTGACACTGTAACTCAGCTCTAAGTACACGGCTGTACGTACTGTGGAAAAAAGGCAGGTCCCATGCCAACTCTGGCTTTCCTGTTTGCCTTTCTGATCTCTCTCAGCTAGGGAGACTGCAGTCTGACAGTGGAAGTGTATCTGCCTCTCCTCTGATGGACAGCTGGAGGGAGCAGCCTGGCCTTTGCACGCAGGGTTGGAGTGCAGATGTGCTCAAGTGTCACCTCTGTGCCATGGCAGGGAGAAGGCCACATGGAAGTGTGGGTGGGTGGGGTCCAAGCCACACCCTTGTGCCAAGCAACCCCACCACAAGGGGAAGATGTGCATAAGCAGCAGTGGTTCTGCTGGAGAAGGAGAGTGCTTTCCCTACTGACGAAACAGGCACCAGCTGGGAGTTCCTGAGAGGCGGAGGCACCATGATGGAAGGGTGACGCCAGCAGCAGAAATTGTACATTATCTTTCAGAGCAGTGGTTTATTTGAAATCTGTTTCTAACTGACCTGACAAATTCATTTCCAAAGCAACAACAGATGGCAGCAGACAGATGGCTTAGTAATTTCAAAGCCTCTCCAGAGAAAGGAAGTGTCACTATAAGCCTGCACTATCTTTACATTAAGAAAGAATGGGATCTTAACATCTGCATTAGCTGAAAATAGTGTGGGGACATATGTTGTAGGCTGGATTTTTGCAGTTATTCTCATGGTTTCCATTGGCATAGCTCCACAATTCTTCTCTTTATCTCAAAAAGGTTTGCTTTTCTTTGTTGCAATTTTACTGCTGCCTGTCCCATCCCAAAACTGAACTCTTTCAATAGTTTTTATTTTTTCATTTTCCCCTTCCCTTATATATTTTACTGCAGCAATTTTTGGAAAGAATTAAGTTTGTCCTCCCTTCTGCATCCTCATCACATGACAGAAAGCCCATTAAATGCTGGAACTAATAATTAAAACATAAGGAGTGACCTCTTCTTTCTGAAGCCAAGTTCCATACAATCTCAACTCTGACATGTTCTCCAGAGTACATGTAACTTCCTTATCTTCTGAGAAGGTAATCAAACATAATCAAAAGGAATCAAAGGGATGACTCTCTCTTGTCATCTGGTGCATACCCATTAACCAAAATCAGGAGACCGGAGGCTTTTGGCACAGCATAATTGATCTTTGGAGAGATGAAGTCATGGGCATGGATAAGACTCTTATTTCTTTCACTTGAGACAAGTCACAGCTCAGCCTTGTGGAATGATATTCTTACAAAGTTTGTATAACTAAAAAGAAGCACCTGACCAGTTTTCCTTGTTCCAGGAAGCCCAGTCCCTCTGTACCACTGTGGTTGCACTTCAGGGGTTACAAGGCCATTTGCTACCCTGAATTTTCCTTTCTCCTTTTCTAGCGAGAGCAGGTTTGGTCACTTAGACCTGTTGGAGTTACAGAGAAGGTAAGGCTTTGCTTGGTGGTGATGGGGCTATATCAAGCTCAAGCCCAGAACTCCATGAGGGTTTAAAAATTACGAAGGGTAGAAGTGATAGCATGTGGGTACTGTGCAGTCAGAAGGAAAGGTATAATAAGTGTATGGACTAAACAAACATGAAAAGATCCTCACTGTCATAAAGTAGAAGATAACCATGGATGCAGAAGGACAAAGGTCTTGTAGGAAGATGTAAATGAGGAAGGAAAGAACCAGTCCTTAGTGTGAAGCCCATGAGTACACATAATCTTAGTGAAGCAAGGGATAAGCTGAGGAGCAAAAAATGGCAATGTCTGTTGAAACTAGCATGCAACAAGCAAACTTAGCAGCTACCATAGGGCTGTTTGCTATTCTCTTTAGACAGCCCTTGGTTAGGTGTTGTGATACAGGCCTCCTGGACACAAAAGGACAGATCATCCTGAAATTGAGCATGGTGATACAAAGGGACGGAGGTGCATTAGGATGGAAATTATGGGCCACTGCAGGACTCCCATAATGGGAAGGGGTTAAATCTGCCTCTTGAGACACACTGGTCTGGGAAAACTCTGGTTCTGCTAGCTGCTGCAGAGAGATATACAAGCTTAGAAGACAGAAGATGCTGGGAACAATGTCATTTCATTCCCAGCTTTTACCAAAATGTTCTTATCATCCTCTTGCCTCTCATTTTTTCTCATCAGAACTGAGTCAGTAAGAGCTATCCTGTTTACAGAATGTACCCTAAGATCAAATAGGATCTGGGGACTGACTATGTTCCTCTAGCAGAGATCTGGGCTCAGGCCTATCATTGCTCATCCAAGTCAAAATTTTGATGCTCAGTTGGTAGCAGATGAGATGGGTGGATTTCCACTGGAGAGCAATCGTGTCTCCTATACAAAGGAGTCTGCCTTGCCAGTTGAGGGAAGGACATTTTAAAAAGCGTATGAGTAACCATGGGGATTGGCACCAGCAGCTGTAAGTAGAAAAGACACCAGTCCCTGAGTGGACATAAATACAAAACTAAAAGTTCAAGGACTGAGTTCATTGTTTGTGCACCAGGGGAAGGCAGGTGGAAAAGCACAGCAGTCTTACTTTCTGTGAAACCAACACTGCATGAATTGCAGTCTCAGCTCCAGCAAACGTTCATCTGTCTCCACACAAGCTGTGAAAATAGAGAATTAACTGCTGGGTACATCAGAAGGATTCCGAGTACAACAGAGACATCTGCAAATATTCAATAAACCCAAATGCGGACTGTTGATACCAATATAGCTTCCACCATTAGAAACAAAGTGGGGGGAGCCCAGCCACTGTTCCAATGACTTCAGCAAAAATTATGCAAATAAAGCCAGGTTATTTTTCAAAAAGTATGTTTTTGACTTTTTTCCTGAAAATTACATTTCCGCCAGAAGTATTCCTCCAGTCAGGATCCTTTCCTCAGCAGACAGGAAGCAGGCACTGGTCTCAGCGGCATCTGACTGTGAGGGTAATTGAATAGTACAGCAGAGCAGGTTTGGGACTCATCAGCTCTCATGGGCATTAAAATGAGATTACACAGTTCTTTAAATAAATCAGCTATATTCTAGTCTCTAAGAAAAATGCTATTGCTGGATGAAACTCCTCTGGGTTTTTTACAGCAATAAAATACAGCAAACATGCTGCCTCTGCTGCCCAGTGTGGTATTCACCAGTCTTGACCATGTGCTTGGAGGTCTTGTGATCACCACAGGTGAGAAAGGGAATTAATTCATGTCATGTGACAGTCATGTTCTCCTGTTAAAGCTTCCTAAGAGAGGCTTTAAAGTTTCCAAGTTTGAGAAAGTCAGACAAGAGCTGGACTTGACAAGATAATCTTCTGTACTTACAGAAGTTATCAGTTGTTCTGCCACAGCCAAATGAGACACTTAATTCTTTCCAGTCAATCAAGGTGACTTTTTGGTCAAAAAATGTGTGTTTTGCATGTTTGTCCAGAACTTGCCATCAGTCTTGCTGCCTTTTATTTCCGATAAGCCAGGATCGCATAACTCCTTGTAAAAGGAATTAGCATGGTAGATGATAGGGAATTTTTAAGGAATATTTTGAGGTAAATTAAACAAGACATTTTTGTTTAAATATAAAAGAAAAGCTTAATGAACAGTACCCTGAGCAAAGTCCTACAGCAACAAAAAGTTCTACATAGACTCTGCAAAGTTCCATCTCAAGTACACTTTTTATATACGCTCGCAGCAGCACTGATCCCAAGAGTGGATGCATGGGACATCTCAGCCCAGCTGTGAGTCTATTCCCCAGCCCAGTTCTGCTGTCCAAGAGTGTTCCCTGAGTTTGGGCTCCTCTTGGATCCTATTCTACAATGGCTACAAGAAAGTGCTGAGGCTGTTGATAATCTCATCACTTTGTGAAGGGAAACTTTGCAGCCTTCACTAAATCCTTCTGTTTCTGTCATTCCTGCTTCCAGTCAGATTAATCTCCTTCCAGATGGGCCTTCTTTCCCTCCATGCCACATCATACTTTGGTCACAAATTTCTACTACTGATCAGTTACAATTAGATTTTCCCCTTCACAGATCAAACTGGCTGATGAAAGGAGCTTTTTAGTCTCAAAAATTAATCCTGAGGAGCATTTTAAGCAGGGGGACAGAGATTCTGACCTGGATTTTGTGTCAAGAGAAGAGCCAATGTATACTTACTTTGCCCAGTACTGTTAAGGAGATGGTCTCCAGCCATTCGCAATTTTAGGCCTGCTTAAAGAAAAGGGAAGCTGAGGCCAGGCTATTGGAACTGCTTGGGAGGCACTAGACGCAGCATATGGGAAATCAGTTCATGCACAGACAGGCTGTGACATGCCAGGTACCCCACCTCTGACCCCTGTGCTGTAAAATGGCACTGATAGAAGCCTCAGTGACGCTGTGTGCATTGCCCAAGGTCAAAAGTGTGTCTGAGCCAAAAATGGTACTGTAGTCCCCTGGGACACCAGATGCCTTCCTGCTATCCTTAGCTTGGCTTTTCTCTGCTTAAACAGTAATGTTCCCATTCCCCTATAGTTAATTAGCAAGGAATAATTTATTCTCTGAGAGAAAAAACATCTTTCTCAGCCTGCTGTGTATTTAGACAACTATAAATCTCTTGAATAAATTGATACAATAACTATGCTGAACTTCTAAATCCTTATGAAAAATAACCATTACAGTTTTTATGTGTTTTATGTACTATTAACTCAACACCTCCTCAGGGAAGGTTAGAGATGGCAGCTCTGAATGGGCACTGGAGTTCCAGAAGTGAGGAACAGAGCTGCAAGTGCCTTGCTGGCATCACTCATTTCTCTACTACCTTGCAGGAGAGATAATGTCTTGTGCTGCCTGGGGCTGTAATGTCATCCCCTCATAGGCAGGGGCGATACAGCCCACGGTGCCCCGAGGCAAGGAACAGATCTGAAAAGCCGTGGGTTTGAAGGGCACAGGACAGAGCCCTGCCCATGCAGCGATCCCTGTGGCATATGCAGCACAGCAGCCATCACACGCTGTTATCGTCTTCATGGCTGTGCTGATTTCAAAGCTGCTGCAGCTTCATTCTTTCAACAGTGTGGTGTCCCTGTTGACCACGGGTGGTTTTTGCTCTCACGCTGGTTTCTAGGGCCACTAAACTCTCGCTCTGCAGGCTCAGAGTCTGTTGCACGAACCAGAAGAAAAACATCAGTGAAACGGATGTGCCATCTACTGGGAATTGAGATTTTTACAGACAAGAGTACAGACTGATCTGATGGAATCAGTTAGACTCTCTCCAGGCTTATCTGGTACTTTTGCATCAAGATGTTTATGGAGAGCCCACTGGCACTGCTGAAACTCAGAATCCAAATCTGTCTGCTTAGAAATTTCTACAGAGCACCTCCCTCCCACAAAATACTAGTGTAAGACGCATGGAAGGGGCAAGAAAACTTTTCCTGGCTTTTGCACCTAGGAGGGGAATATGTTCATGCTGCTGTGGTACAGTGGAGATTAAATGCCCTGCAGCTGTGACAGATATGGGTTATCTTGGGGGGGTCTCATAGGAGAGGAGAGTGTTGAGCTTTCAAAAGAGTCTTGGAAAGATTCTCTCTTCTGCTTTCGCAAAAGTTGTTTCCCTAATAGAACACCCTTATAAAACAGAATATAAATTTGTCACTTAACTTTGCCTGAGTACCTAAAGTATCCAAGAACCAGAGAGCTCTGGGGCAGGGAAGAGATGTTTTGCAGCTGCATTTTCTAAACACCTGTATTACTGGATTTGGCCAGAATTTTGATTATGAAATAGAATGGGTTTCAGACTGCTCAGCAACTCCTGTGTCATTTGGAGCAGCAGTTTCTCTTTGCTGTTCAATGAAACTCCTTCTTGTTCATAGTAGTCATAGCCAAACACTGCAGCCAGGTTTGTGCTGTCATTTTGTCACATCCCAAAGTAGAGACAAGCCATCAGTAAGTCATTTGCTGCTGGCCTAAAACTGTCCACATGTGATTCAGTGGGTGTTTCATCTGTAATTTCTGTGGGGAAATTGTCATGAATGTCTCAGAAAAATCCCTTCTGAAGTGCAAATTTCCCTCCTTGTAATGTTTGAATCCTCTCTCCTTGTCTCCATTTATTGCTAACATATATTGTCTAACAAGCAAAAGCCAATGAAGTACTAATATTTTAAATGCTGTCTCCAGCAGTTATTTTAGATGAGCTATTTGCTGTACTAGAGCTGCAGGCTCCTGTTTTGCTTTCTAAAATAGTCATAAATTCATTATATTGGCCTAGTAACAGAAATTCATCAATGCTTTAATGCCCTGAGAAACAGACCTGACATATTTTCAGAGAAACAGGTTAATACATGGTTTTGATCCTGACTTTGACTGCAAGGCAGATATAGCATAGATGCATGAAGGTTCACTCCAAATCTTAATCTAGCGAATTTCTCTTTAAGTGAAACACACTTAGTGGAGGGACTTGAGAGCAGCCCTTTCCAATGTGCTCTCCTGTGAGCTAGGATGGGCAGGCTGCACCAGAGCAGGACTTTGAAGCTGGTTTCCTCACTGATGGGCTCCTGTTTAGAGATGGATCATTCACCCTTCTCCTCTCTGTTTTGCAGGATTTGCTGGGATTTTTTTTTTTTTTTTTAAATCCAACTGCTCTATCCTTGATGCTTTAATATGTGCCTGGAATAGGGACTGTCTTGTGTTTGGGTAGAAAAAAAAACCCAAAAACCCAAGACATTTTAATTCTATCTGAGACAAACCACAATAAAAACTGAGCAGCCTCCTAGTCTGTAAATCTTTCAGTGTTGTAACTTTTTAATGTGTAGGGGAGAGAAAGGCCCTTTCAAAAGCTCTAACCTCAAAATCCCAACCTGCAGTACTAGTATTCCTGGGAGAAGCAAAAAGAATCTGTAGGGAAATTGCCTTTGGATCTCTTGTGCTATTGTTTGATATGAATGGTAATATTCTCCCAATTACTGTGCTGCAAGACTGTTCTGAGAGCTTCAAGGGTTTTTATACCTGAGACTGGTTTTCCTCAAATCCTGAAAGGGAGACTTAACAGCCTACCTCTTGGAAGTACCCAAATGCACAGTTCCATGTGGAGAAACACCCTCAATGTTCTCCATTTCTTAATCCTTGACTTTGAGAGGGTTTCAGTGTATCCTTAAAAGGAAGAGCTGTGAAAAATCTTTATTTGGGAGAGAAATACAATGCTACCAACCGTAGGAAGTGAAAATACAGTGCTTTTCTGAAAATCATGTGTAAGAGGGAGAGGGAACAGGGGTGAGTGAAAGTTAAAAGGCTGAGAAGGCTGGGAAGGGCAAGTGGGGACAGGACACTTTAAATTATTTCCTGCTTAACCATGATGTTAGTTTGTGTGTCACAAATCCTCTTCAGGTAGAATTTTAAGTGAAAACATGTCTGAATAATATGTGTGCTTTCTTTCAAGAGGAGAAGTAGTCTCAGAAAAAAAAAGTTGAGATTTTTTGTCTGCTAGAAGTGGTTTATTTTCAAACTCTGAGGCCTGATGCCATTCTTGTTTATTCAGCTTTCACATTCATGAAAATGGTTTCACTGCTCTAACAGCTTTGTGCTCCTGATTTGCACCCATGTCCAGCATTCCAGCCAAAAAGCAGTAAAAAGATTTAGAGGGGAGGAGCAGGAGTAAACCCAGTGGTGAACAAGAATGTCCCCACAAGCTTCAGAGCTGGAACTTAAAGCAGTGTAAAGCATACGTCACATCCCTTGCCCTGTAAGCCAGTGACCTCAGAAGCTCCAGTTTATACACTTTCACTCTTCATTTGCTAAAAGGAAAGGGAAAAGATTGTCATGGTACATTAACATGAAGGCTATGCGTGCGAGAGGCTCAAGGGAAATTTATAACCTTGGAGCTTTCTTTACAAATAGTCCTTGAAATAGTGGTTTGGGAGGGGGGAAGTCAAACTTTCTTCTAGTACCAGATGGAATAAGCAGCTTAGATTTTTTTTTCTCCTCTTTTTGTGATCCAAGGAGAATAGAGCTGGTCTTGTATGAGCTGCCTCACAGAGGCAGTGGTAATATTGATATTGATTTGTTCCTATACATCCCTGGAGTATTTGCTGGGGGCAAGGGGGAATGTTGTCTCCTTGGCCCCTGTGAGGAACAACTTTTACTAAAAATTGCTAGGAGGGAGTGGATCTGTTCTGAAAAACATGGTAGGGGGTATTGGAGCAAAGAAGAGACTTCTACTGCTTTCAAGTGCTTTTGGGAAAAGAACATAATCCAGCCCAGTTCAGGCTGAATTGTGCATGTGTGGTGAAGCCCTGCCAGTGCAGCTGGCAACACCGCTTTTCAGCAGCAGCCTGGTTATCAGTATGTGCTAACAAAGACCTTGTGCCCTGACTCCAGTGAATGATTAACTCTGTGTCTCTGGTGGCCATGTGGACCATATGCCTTCGCAGGCTAGTGCTGCCTGCTCTGGGAGCACAGTATTCATTTCCCTTACCTCTCCTGACTCTGCCTGACATGTGACTTATGTGCTTTCGAGAAGGATTTTGCTGAAGGTGGCATCGTTGAAGAGTGAGGTTTGCTCCAACATGCATGGGAGTCACCAAGAGCCACTGAAGCCTTCACTTTTGGTGACACAAGTGTTATCAAGTGGAGAGCTGTGAGTGCATGACCCTCTATTTCAACAATGTGTTTTGTCATGGCAAATGATGTCACAGGTTGCACACAATCCCTCCTGCTTATGACCCTGAGTGGTACATGTATCCCCTTTGACAGACAAAGCTTCTCTGGAACAGCCTTACTGCTGGCAAAACTTTGGGGAACATGTGATGAAGAGAGAGTACAACAACAACAACAACAACAACAACAACATGACTGCTATATTTGAGTCACACAGAAAAGGACATGTAGGACTTGGGGGATCAGAGGAGCAGTAACATAATACACACCTCGGAAGTGTTCCGCTTTCAGTGGGTGAGTAACTCTACAGGATATGGCGCAGCAGAGGGAAAGAGAGGCTGCTGACATATATCTGCTTTCCTTCCCCAAGCAGGCTTTCCTGTAACCACCAAACGCCATTCAGCAAGCCTATGTGAAACTGTGTCAGACTAGCAACATTTCCATGCTGTACCTGAAAATTATGCTTTGACTTCTAGTACCTTTGCATAGTAAATATTTGCATAATGTAAAGGAAAGTGGGGAGATCACAGCCTAAAACCTTCCCTGTCCCTTCCTCTGCACATGATACTTTTTGGTGTAGCTCAGAGTACTCTAGAGACCATAGAATGTGATTTCTGGTAGAACTCAATGAGTTAGTCACCTTGGAAACTGAAATTCAGGTTAGCAACATTGTAGGACACATTTGTGAATATTGTGTTTAAGTGACAAACAAGCTGTGTTTCAAATGCAGTGGCTTATAGTCTCTTTCAGCTGTGAAGATGCCCAGTTATGAAACTCCCCCTTCATGTGAAGCCTCTCATCTTCCATTAGGTGCTTGGTCCAGGTAGCTCTCCCCATGCACCAATATCTCTGCCACTTCCCCTGTCTTCCAGCCAGCTGGCAGTTCTCCATGCCCTCCAGTGTCACTGGGGGCTAGGGGAAGTAGACACAGCTGTAAGAATGAAGTAACTCCCTTTTGTAACTGCAAAATGGCTTCCAAGGATCTTTCCCATCCTCTTACTTTGGAAATTAGGGTAGCCTGCCTGTCTCTGTACACCCAGCTCTTGCCAATGTGCACTGTGAAGGGCCCAGGTCCTGACATGTCCCATACTTCCTTCCTGCAGCTATTACCACCTACCAGCACCTCTATTTTCTGGGAAGAGTTTCCCTGTGTGCAGTGTGTCTTAAACATGACAAAAGAGGTGCTTGCCCTTGTTCCCTTGCTCTCCCTATGGGGTTTAGGATCCTAGGTTAGTTGTAGGAGTCCTGAGCAACCCAGTAATGTGAGACTGCAGTAGCAGAGGGCCAGGTTCTCAGTTCTGCTTCAACAAAGCACTGGCACCCATGTCTAGATTTTCTAGATGTCTAGATTTCTAGATTTTCAGCATGTGAAAACTCTTGTTGGCTACTCTGTATATTTAAGGACTGCAGGGAATGAGGGCCAAGGCCAGGTCAAGCCAAAAGGGTTATCTTTACTTTTCAGTATGATGGATAAAGAGTGTCCATTTCCCATTCTGGGATGATGGTGCCATGCTTGCAGATGCATTCACACAATCAACTTTTTGCTACCAGGTACAAAAACTTGGAAACAGGTCTGTTTTAACACTTACTGTGGAGGTAACACTCATCAGACAGTAAAACCTACCACTTGACTTCTCTAGAGGTCTGCAGAAGTGGCATAAGATGGAAGAACCTGGAGGGGATAGTACTGCAGGGATGCGCTGTCATGAGGTCTGTCAAGCTGAGAGCACCACACAGTACACGCATGGCTTTGGTGTTCTCATCTCCTGCTCTGATATCCTAGGTGTGTATGAAAACCACTGGAACGAAGAGATCTCTTATTTAAGTCCCTGTCTATGTCACTCTTCTCCTAGGTGCCTTCACTTCCTCATGTACTTTCTGTGATCTTTATCTCTGTAGGTACATTGTCATAGCCAGGACTTGGAGAGCATGGGGCTTTGTAGTGAAGGTGCAGCTACACTCAGGGCTGAGATATATCATCAGCCTGGCAGCTGGGGCAGCTCTAAACAGAAATCACTAAGCAGGAATTGCATGTAAGGGATCAAGTGTTGGAGGCCTGGCTGCACATCACCATGCACTGATTTTGTTTTCTAAGGAAGGAATTTGAGTGTTTTAGCTTGTTGTCTGGAACATCTCTATGATGAACAGGTGATTTCTGATGATCAGAAAGTGTTCAAATACTATTAAGAATTTCAGGAAAAAAACATCAGATGACTTGGTCCTTGATGAAAGTTCTCTGCAATGTTTAATTACATGGTAGCATGAATGTAGGTTGTACAGGGCCAGAGACTAGCATAACTTGTCAGTGGTGACCTTTGGCTATGCCTGATTGTGTCAGGAAGGGCAGGTTTGTCTTAGATATCTGGCTAAAATCTATATACTGCATGTTTGAAGGAGAAAGCGCAAGACAGATCACTTTTCTGAGTAACACATTGGTCATCACAGGGAGGTCCAATGCTGTCTGCTTTCAATCCTTACGAGTCAGGCAGGGCAAGAGTTTGAATTTACATTGTCTAGTTCTGCTGTGGGAGTGTTGTGGGTGAGGGGAAGGCCATCAGCCTAGCACTTGGATACTGCAAGTGGTGTAGGACACTTGCTCTTTGGGGCTCCTGAGGTAGTCAGCTGTAGCTAGTATCATGGTTGCCTGCCACAGACAAATAGTTTTGATGAGGTTTTTTTCTGTCTTTAGAAGTTTTTTTTGGTGCAGGATTTGTTAGCTCCCATGGAGGTAAATAGGTAACAGGTAAAAAGCCCAGAATTCTTGGTGACAACCAGTTTTTATAGAGCAGGCTCTGATAAGGGCTCTCATAAGACCTGTGATCATGAAGAAAAATGTGAAAACTTCATTCATCAAGTACTCAAAAAACATAGAAAACAAATTCCACCTGTATTTATTGTCTGTTTGATATTTTCAGGTCTACTTCATGATTTCTCGGGAACCAGAATGATGGCATAGATATTTTTGGTGCTAAGCTAAAGACTTCAGTGCTGCCAGGCTGATGGTTTGTCACACCCCAGCTACAGCCCTGTAGCTGTGACTTGCCCACATAGCCTCATAGACATGCTCCTCAACAGGCTGGCTGAGCCTGCCCACTGAAAGAACAAGCCAGTTAAGCAGCTGTGACTTTGATTTCAAACACAGTTCTTACTATTGGCTGATAGTCAAAAGTGCCTTTTGAACAGCTAAAACACATTTCACGTGCTTAAGCAATGGCTTTAGGGATCTTCCTTTCATAGGAGCAACACCTACAATGCTGTCAACTGCAAAATCCCACCATCCTAGCTGAGAGTCCTACTTTGGTTTTTACAAGAGACTGCTGTACTGGCTGACCAAAAGTAAAATGCATAAATTTTAACATTTATTTACAGCGGATGGAGGAGTTTCTGTCTTTTTTGCAATATCTGTGAATGATCAGGATTCTGTCTGATTGCTGGATAGCTAGCAAATCCAAGTTGAAACATCTGTGCATGAGATATGCATTATTGCTGATCCATCTGCAAGACACATCAGATGTCAGTTGATTGATCTGAGCTTGATAGGGCTAGATAACCAAGCAGCAGGAAAAGAGAAACTACATGGCACAGTGAGAGTTGTTCCCCCTGCCCCTCCTTCTTTTCCAGTCTATATAGTTCCACCGTTTATGTTTTTGCAGTTGTTTTTCTTACGTGGTGCAGTTATTGGGTTGAATATGGATAAGGGAATGAAAGCCCACATCTCAAAAAAGTGGGAACACATCTGTCCTTGGCAAAAATAACTTTATGTGTGATGGCCATCACCAAAACCATAAATGAATATCATGAAATCTTCCAGAAACACTTTGGGATCTCGGTGGAAATATGGAGGGTATCATTCAGATTCTGTTACAGGGATTTTAACATTTTTGGGTGTCTTCTCTTTTAGTTTTTAAATCAGTTTTATTCAAATGCAGTTGTTACACTGGAGATTGTTATTTGAAGCTGAAGTCTTATTTCCTGTATTCCTAATCCCTGATTGCATTTACGCTGGTCACCACCATTCCTCATTGCTTCCTACTGCCCACTTCCTATAGCACATGCACATGCAGTTATTGCTCTTCTGTCTGCTTCTTTATTGACTTCTGGAAGTGCAGACATGCATGATGATGATTAAGAAGACTCTCATTTTTAGTTTTTTAATGTGGTGTGCAGGGAGATGTGGCCTGGTTTATGACTGTGCATCTGTTGCAGCAAATACAGTATCCCTCAGTGCAACAAAATCAGCCTAGACCTGGGGCTTGTATTCCCCTTCCAGCAATTAGTGAAGGATTCAGCAATTATCACTTGAGTAGCAGGTCTCCAAACAATGTCTGAGAGGAGAAAATGAAAATCTGTCTCACTTAGCCCTACATTGCATCATCATGGGAAGTGATAGCAGCATGTAGCTGTGAGGTTTTCAGGGAGATGTGAGCACCCAGACACGATACAGGCAGCAGGTACAAAGTTAGAAAGTGACACCTTTTTACAGACATATTTCTGATTCTAACTGCTGTTAATGTGCCACATCTGGATAGCCAGCAACCAAATCCTCTGCACAGATTGTGTCATGCTCTAGTTTTTTATGCTGCTCTGACAGCAATGAGTGTACAGTGTCTCATGCAGCCAGTACTGGTAAAGCCTTATTTCTGAGACAGGGAGAAATGAAGGATTGCTTTAGCAGCCTTGTGGGACTCTGTGACTATTATAGCTGACAGAGGGGATCTGCCACATAGTTTAAAATCACAGCCATCAACCAGCCTGTTAAATGATCTTCCCTCTGCCATTCAAAGGTAGCTTGTTAGCACAGTAGTTCAAACTTCCCAGTACGACTGTGATGCCTGAGTAAGTGCTTTGCAGACTGTATTTTATTCCTGGCAGGAGCAGAGCAGTCATTGAGCAGCTGGCTGGCCTAGCAAACGAATCCCCTCTTCTGTAGGCATCTCTGTGTGAGATTACAGATATTTACACGAGAAAGGAGATCCTCTCCTTGAAGGCTGTGGCTCAGGTATTATGCATAAGCGGTTTTATTTGTACCATGCCATCTGGAGGAAAGGTCTTTCTGCATCAAAAGAAACCAGCAAAAAATCACAAATGGGGAGAAAAGCATGGATCTCATACCTGAAAAAGTGTGCAAATACGTTTCAGCTACTCTCTTTTCAGTGATGCTGAGTAATGGGACCAAAGGCAATGGACACAAACTGAAACACAAGAGGTTTTCTCTGAACACCAGGAAACATTTTTTTACTGTGAGGGTGACCAAGAAATGGTGCAGATTGGCTGGAGAGGTGGTAGATCTCTATCCTTGGAGATATTCAAAAGTCAACTGGACTCAGTCCTGGGCAACTGGCTCTAAGTGGCTTTGCTGGACTTTGGGAGTGATTCTGTGACAGTGAGTGAAGGCATCTCTTCAGACCAGTCTAATGTGAGCATGGTCTTCACCCAGGTAATGGGAGTCCACCAGCTCAGTGGCACATGGCAGTGAAATGCCTTTGCCATGATCATCTGTTAGTAGCAGTGCTTCCTCTTGTGCAGCTTCTCTCTGTTGCAGACACAGAAGCACATTAACAAGGACCCACATTTCATGACCATGGGAAAATGAGGCCCTGGAAAGTTGATATGGGATCGTTTAGGTGTAAGACAGTTCCAGAGGCTAACGTACTAGGCAATACCAGTTAGTGTGTGAGGTGGTTATGCAATGTTGTCCTAGGGAATAAAAAGAAGCAATGCATTTCAGCTTTTTCTCCTACAAAAACTCTGTGACATTCCCTTTTGCTTCTGTCCTTAAATTGTCCTGGGGGCAATTTAACTGGTAGCTGACAAAAGTCAGCTGCAAGATTGCAAGATTGCAAGATTGCTGCAAGTGTGCCCTGCTCAGATCTAATAGATCACGTAGAAGTAGAAGAGGAACAGAACTGGAAATGTCTCTGAATAATCAGCAGATGCAAAACCTTTTACAATCTACTAAACTTGAAACACAGGCAAAGATTTGGTCAGTTTTGTTTCACAACTAAGTAATTCGGTGGTATAAATTAAATAAAAATCCAGCAAGAACATTTCTCTTCCACTGTATGGGGGAAATATGCTCCAGATGCTTGCAGTCTGTCGGTAACAAGCAGCAGTGTGATGGACTGGATTGGATTTTGAAATTCTGCCTCTAACTGATCTTAAGAAAAAATAATTATAAAATGTTCATCAACTGGCTAGGTGGAAACAACAGATGGAATGCTGTAATCCAGACCTCAGAGATGCCTCTTACTGTGCTTCATTTGGGGCAATTTTCAGATACAAGACCCAAAACCAGCCCTAATGTTGAGTGATCTACTCTCTCAAGGTACAGGTAGATATAGGGAAAATTTTCCAGTGACTGCCTAGTCTAAAACCTAAACCATGGCTCTGAGCATGCAGCACTAGAAATGCAGAAGAGCAACATTACTGCTGAGATAGTTTGCTGTCTGTGGAAATCAGTCTTGACTCTGAGAGCCTTTGGGATCTTTGCCACAGCAATAATCTTCTCTTGAGGCAGAACACAGGCACTGGGAAAAACATTGCTAAGCATTTAAAACATGAAGTTTCTGAAGCTGATACAAAAGGGAATTTTGTCTCAGAGCACCAGCTATGTGAGATATCGATGCCATTTTGCAGGGAGTTTTGCCCTTCTGATGTTACGACAGAGTTAGTTTGGAATTCTGGTGCCAGTATCAACCTAGCCTGTGCATAATCAGTGGCATAGTAAGACCCTGGGACCTATGTTCTTACAGAGTACCTTTAAGATAACTGTGTCCAGAGTTAGCAGAGGTTTTATGGCTAGAAGACAAGAAAATGTGCCCATGGATCGGTGTGGTGACTTTGAAGGAAAGCTCTCTTACTGCTCAGGAGACTACTGCAGCATGGATGTCCCATTTCTCCAGTGGCTTCTGTGGCAGTTGACGTCTGCTGGACTCATCTGTGCTGTTCACACTTGCAAAGGTGCAGCCAGAGTTTTTTGTGAGATTGAAAACTTTTTCTTATTATAGTTATCACATATAACTATAGAGTTATAGTTATCTAATCAGCCATTTTTTTCTGTTAAAAATGTAATTTCTAAACTCTTGGTTTTGCTTACACCAGCAGTAGATAATGATTGTGACAGTGCTGGCTGCCACAGATGTATCAAGATGCTTGACTACAATGCTTCACTTTGGGACACTTTTCATCCTCACGCAGGATGGCTCTAGGATCGTGTCCACCACAACAGGTGGTGGACAAACCGCACAACCTGGCCCCTGCATATTGCTGCCCTATGGAGTTGTGCAACTCTACCAGCCTTTGAAGTAGCTTTGTTATCTCAGCACAACACTACATATTTTTCTGGCATTCATCCTGCTGTCTGTTGAGGACCTTCAACCCCTGTATATTTCCAAGCAATCTTGAACACCTGGCTGTCGAACTGTATTCTTCAAATTTTTTGAAAACACAAACTGTAAAAATATGAGCCTTTCTTTCACAGGATGTCTTCTATTGGTTCAAGAGAGGTGACCAATCCTAAAAGTTAGACTCTTCTGACACAGCAGGCAGTTTGCAAATGTGAATTCTCCCAGCATTTCCATATATGCAAAAAGATCTGCCTATGGAGGTGTGTGAGAACAGACAGGCAGGAAAAATTATTGTGAAAATGTTTCAGGAGGTGAGACCCTGTTCTGGGGTGACAAGCGCTGCCTTAAAATTAGACGACAAGGGACAAACTCTCATTAGGTCTCCATCCCTCCATTGCAAATTTTTTTGAAGGGAATCAGAGAGAGCAATCCTGTAGAAACCTGCTGGAGTCTGTCAATAAACTGACCTCTTGGTAGGTGCTGGTGAGCAAAAAGAGTGCATTAAAGTCAGAGGGATTTAAATTCCAGGCAAGGAGTGACACGTTTTCATTGTGTCTCCAGGTGTGATGGGGAGAATCCCAGGAAGTGGGGTGTAAAGGATCTGGTTTCCTCCACTGGGGTCTAGCCAAGAATTTAACACTCTTGTTTGCTTAGGAGAGGTCCTGCAGTGCTTTTAGTGTCTGTAAGGGCCCCCATGCTGCTGCTGCTGTTTCATGCAAATGTGCTGAAAGAGCACTTCTGAGCAAGTGTCATGAATCAACACTGGCCCAGGTTCTCCAGGAAAAAAATAGTCCATCCTCCAGTCTTTACTGGGGGTCTCTCTGTAATTTGTGGATGCCTGGAGGCATGCTTTTTGAGGAAGTGCAATCTCCTCTTTTCGTTTAGGGTTACAGCCTGAAGGCCATTTTTAGAACTGACAGGGATGTGTCCTGTGCCAGGACAGGAAGAACATGTCCTGGCACAGTGCATCTCATCATGGTCTCCACTACAGGCATATTAGCTGGTCCTGATGAGCAACCGGAGGGAGTGTTCTTCCAGGATGACATTTTACACAGCCACAGGATTGTTACCACAGAGGACTATTCTTTAAGTGATGATGATTTTTAAAGTGATTATCTTAGGTGGAAAGGCTGACTTAATTTCATATATAACTGATGCTCTGGTATCCACTTCCATTTATTCAGCCTGCATCTAAGCCCTGTCAGCTACTTCAGGGGGCCCCATGCCTGGGACTAGTGTGTGTGCAAGGCCCTGAGCCCAAGATCACAAGCCAAGTCTGAAGTGTCATTCTGGCAGCAGTGCCAAGCAGAATAAAGGAGCAAGAGGTTGGGAAAAAGAAATCCCTACTAGCAGAGCACCTTGAGGATGTGCTAAGTGCAAGCAGGCAGAAAACTTCTCCTTTCCTAGATAGGGCCAGGAAAGCAATCTTATGGATGATGCAAAAGATAAAAAGGCAATGCGAAGACTGGATGAGCGGCAGATGCATCAAGGCTGCTGAGCTGGTGTGCAGAGCGTTCAGGGAGTAAAACAGGTGGTGAAAGCCAAGCTTTGGCACCACAGGTTTTGTGACATGCAGAAAAATTCTTGTGTCCTAGTCCCAAAATACAGAATGACTATGTTGGGCTCTTTCTTCTTTCTTCACCAGAGGAAACAAAGATTCTGCCAGAATGCATTTGTCAGAATTCTCATCCAGGCAAAAGGCATATACAGGCTGGAGTAGGGAACTATCCAAGCTGGTTTCCTACTCCAGCCTGCATATAGCTTTTAGAAATAGTAGTAGCAGTACTAGCAGTAATGAAAATTTTGTTCCATTTTAACAATTAATTCACTATAAAACATTTGGAGAAAAAACACTACCTCTTCCTGCCTTAACTTCCACATCTATCTATTCTTCTGACTTGACAGTGACCAGGATATATCCTATAAGACTGGGTATTCATCTGACAAAACTTTAATAGACTTTTAGACAGGAAATGCTATTGTCTTTGATACCACTTCTCCCCCAAAATTTCATATCTACAGGACACACTCTCGGATTATTGATGTTAAAACATTTTCTGTCCACTTCAGTTGTTTGACTGCCACTCCATCTCATTGCTGCATCTGTGCAGAGACAGACTGACACATCTAGATATTGATTATTCTTGGTTTATTGTTCTCTTGCTTGATAATAGAAGGAGGCACAATCAAGAAAACAGCAGAGGAAAGAAACATTTTTTAACTGAATTTAAAAATGTTAAATAGGACCAGGAAGTTAGATTCCAGAAAAAAATAGGGCCTCCCTTATTTCTGGTAGTAGAATTAGTCAAAGTTGTTTCCTGTGCTGAACCTAGACGATTTTATTTGAGCATATGGTCCTTTTGACTTCTGTGCAGAGCTGTGAGAGCTGGCTTGTAATGGCATTGGATGCTTGGTACCAGTCTGCACTCTCTGTGTGGAGTCTAGACATTGCCCTGCTGTAGGGATGTGATGTTGGCAGCTATTGAGCAGAAGGATCCAAATGCAGATGGTTCATAATGTCTTACAGATATTGAGGCCTGAAGCCTTCCACAGTGGGGAGAATCTCATGAAGATGGGTAAGGGGAAAGAGACCATCCTAGGAAATGTACAGTGCTATTCTTTAGGATGAATCCACAGAAATCATAATGCCATCTTCTGGTCAGAATGTCTTTATGGATCAGAAGAAGAGGAGAAGCAAACAACCATACATCCCAAATCCCTTTATCTGCAGAGAAAGAACACTGGAGTCAATGTTGAGTATTGCTCAAAACCCCATCTGCACAGTATCTTGTGAATGGGTGTGCACTTGGGCTGCAATCCTGTGCAGTCTGGGCTGGGAAAGTAGCCCTGGTCCTTTGTGTGCAGATTCAAGAAAACAGCTGAGATGAGTCTATGAGCTTCTATTACTGATAAAAGCTAACCCCATAGCCTGGGGAGAACAAAGGTGTAGCAGCTGGCTCAACTGCTTCTCAGGTGTGGAGATGAAGTGACCTGAGAGATTTATAGAAGTCCTGCTTTGGATCTTGCATTTTCTAGTGATGGCTTAGGTGTCCCTGTCTGTATGAAGAAAGGCTACAGGCCTCTTGAAATGTCAAAGCTAATTCTAGCAAATGCCTCTGAAGCTTAAAAAATGAGGCTTTGGTTTAAAATAGTTGCAGATAGTCACAGTAGTTAAGTAGGAGTGCTGTCCACCACCAGAAGGCAAATAAGCAGGGTGAAGTAGCTTGTGTGCATGTGCCTGAATCAGGGAAGTATGTGTTGTCTTGCTAATGGTTTGGCACATATGGCTCAGTACTAGGTCTTTAATCTTCACATGGTGAGGAGATATTCTTAGGAAAGAACTGTCTTCCCAGGAACCTCCCTTGTAAATGTTTTTACATGTATTCAGTATTAAACACACAGAGCAGTGAAGGGTTCCTTCGATTGTTCTAGTTTGGGTTTGTCTTCTGCACAACAGAGCATTTTACCAGATCTCAGCCTCAAGTGGAGATCTGGTTCAGCTGTGGTACTGTCCATCTGCTTCAAGTTAATCATGCTTTCAAGAACCCTCCTGGTTTGGAGGAACATGGTCTTGCTGTTTTCATGTCCCTGGCAACTCACTCACTGGAAAGACAGCACAATGATGAAAAAAATTTGTTTTATGTCACCATAGTGGGTGCAGAGGAGGTAATTTGGCCTGTTTTTGTAGCACATCTTTAACACAGGATTTAGGGAGTAATCCCGTGGTCACTGAAATCCTGGGCAGAGCTGTCAGTGGAGAGAGTGCAAATCAGATCCAGACTGGCTAAGAAAGTTACACAGCATTTCCAGCAGAAATGTTCATGGTGCCTGATAAAGGTTTGGACAGTGTTTCAGCTCTTCAAGATCACCTGCTTGGCAAAGTGAGGTGCAACAGCTGTGACTGAAGGCAGTTATTAGTCCAGCAAAAATGCTGTTTCAGCAAATAAATTAAGCATTTAGAATTGTCAAGGTAGAGTTGTGTCATTTCTTGGAATAAGTAGAAAGCACATTTAGTGGCTCTTTTAAATTTATCTTCTTTAATCCTGATGAAGAAGTGTAGTCATTTTCTTCAGTATTTAGTGAGGAGAAAGAAAATTCCCAGTTGACAGAGAGCAAAGCAAGTGCTTTGCTCTAAAAGAAAATTACTTATGAAAGTAGACCTAGAACAAAGACTTAATTTCAGCTCTGCTACACTTGATGGGCTGACAAGGAACAAGAATCTTTACAGTCAAGTAAAGGATAATCACTGACAGGCTCATATCCAGCTATGTGGTCTTGTGAGAGCGCTCAAGACTAATCCAGAATTACATTAAACTTTCTCAGTATGCTGTTTCTTTAAGTTTCTTGAGACATTTTGCTCTCAGTGAAGCAAACTGTCTACGTAACTCTTCACAAGACCTGAGCTTCAAATGCCTTGAGGCAGGGATGGCCATTAGCTGTGCAAATCTGTATAGCAAATANGCAAATCTGTATAGCAAATAACTCAGCAGGATAAGCAGTGGCTCGGCTGCCGAGCAAGGACACATTCAAGTGCTTCTCAGAAGGCAGGTCTGAAAGGGTTGGAAAATACATGGCAATTCTGTGGTGCCACAAATGATTAATTTGACCTTCATCACCCCAAAGAAAAATTCCACCCCACTGAAGTCAGTATCCTGAAAAATACCAAAAATGTTTTCCCTTCTGCTGGAGCTTCACTCCTATGATACACTCTGTGGCTCTGTTGCTGCCTCAGTAAATGCAAGCAGTGTTCACAATGTATTTATACGGTTAAAAAAAAAAAAAAGGCACCTTACATACTGTTAAGAAAANACTGTTAAGACAACATTTTATAACAAGCTACTGTTGCTTACATATTGTCTTTGACTCTGACATGCTTGCTCATATTTTTTAGAGCAAATTACAAAAGCAGGAGAAAATAAGTCTTATCACTTGGAAAACTCCTCTCTGCTTTGTAAAAAATCCTTAATTATGGTTGCTAAAAAATCAGGATAGATTTTCTCCCCCCAAAGATATCCTGGAAAAAAAAAAGCTAATTTAATGGATAAACTGAATTCAATGCATATCTAAGTGGTTTAAATTTCCTTCAGTTATTCCAAAGCAAAGTTGTCCTGATATTTCCTAGAAGACATCAGAAATATATCTATGTAAACTAAAGATTTTACAAATTTTGGAGCCTTCCTGAGGGGCCCAGTCTTTCCAGCTGCTTCCCAGATGGATGCTTATGTGCACAAGACTAGGGTTCAGTGGAGTTTTCAGGACTGATTTCTCCTGCATCTTTCTTCCAGCCCAGTGAGGGGCTTGAGAAGGGAGTGCAAAGATAAGAGGGACTGCTGATCCCTTCTTTCCAAGGCCTAAGCAGCTGTTTTTCTGTCAGTAGTGCTGTGGGCCATATATAAGCTAGCAGTGGGGCTACAGTTTCCACAGAGAGAGAGGGACTGAATCCCTATTTACTGAATTCAATAAAATTATGCATTAATCACATTCATTTTTTCCAATCCTTTGCATTTTTTCTTCCAACATTATGAACTACTAATTGACTAACTCACTCTACTTTTTACTATTTTGTTAGCACTTTATTCTCACATTTTAAATAGTTTGGGTTTTGATTGCACTCTTATAAAAATACTTTCAGATTGGGGAAAGTGGTTTGTAAACTGTTGTTTAATGCCTTCCAGTCTAGCTTCAAATGATCCTCTCTTTTATTTCAAAAGTGCTGGGGCCTAGCACAATTCAGAGCTCCCTGTTGTAGTCATGTATTTTCTCTTCACCTCCTTTCAATGTTGAAGAGATTTATTTTTGTTTAGGTTTCTATCTCCATTCAAATTGAGATTACTATTATTAAGATGCATTTGGAGAACAGAATTCTACTCTTTCCTGTTTATTTTTGGCTTTTAGCTAAGTATGCTTGATAATTACATGTAACCACTTCACTTTGTAATATATTCCCCATACTTCCCTTCCAGCTGACATAACACTTTCGTACAGTAACATACTACAAAATTCACTAACTCTTTTTCATCTGGAGGCATAATTGGGACTCTGTGTTCATGAATCTCTGAAGTCCACATCAATCCTTGTAAGCAAACTTCCTTTCAAATGCAGATAGAGTACTTTTTCTCAACTTGATGAAAAAAGCTCCTTTGCTCCTTTATTATATGCTTTATGATATGTTTCATAATTTTAAATGGTGAGAAATACTCATGCTTAAATTTCATGGTCTTTAAAATCAGTTTTGAATTCATATTCAACAGTGGGTGAATCAGAGCTGACCTGCCTGTTAAAGGACTGTGAATATAATTCTGTCCTGAACTCTGTTCAAACCTCTTTTGTGACAGATTCTTTCACTCAAGGTTTACTGTATTTGGCTCTATGGAGTGACTTTCTTTCCCACTGCAGGTTAATGTTAGGTAACAAAGGCACATGCATGATCTGGAGGTCTCTCAGGCATGTGTGTCACATGTATACATGGATGCATGCCATCCCAGTTAGCACATGCAGGAGTTTTGGACTGTGATGCTCTGCAGATCTGTCACCAGTAACACCCATTTGAGGAGACTTGTGCCTCTGACAGCTTCTCAGCCATTTCCACATAAATGTTCTTACGGCCTGGGAAACTAACTGAAGTTAAGCATCAGCTGATGTACAAAAAAAAAAAAAAGAAATATGCAGTCTGTTTTTGCAGACAGTCCAGGTGACCTCCTAGCCCCACCTGTAGACATACCTAAAGCTTGGGATGTGAGTGTGAGCAATTGCTAGTGCATGACAGCTGCTTCAACTAGCTGCTCAAACTGTGCTGCTGTAGCAGACACAGCTCCTTCAATTAACTTGAATTAAGTACCAGCTAGTGACAACTCAGAGCACAGACTCTCCATGGTCTAAGGCCCTGATCCAGAAAGGCATTTAAGTGCGTGCTTGTTTACCCTTTCTGTACAACATTCATAAGCATATGCTTAGATGTAAGGACATTTTGAAGTCCTGTTGAAATAATTTTGCAAGGGACTGGGATAAACAAATCCTGGCCATGCTACAGACAGAAATTTATTAAATAAAAATGTTGTGTTTATCTCTTAGATTTCTGCTAATAGACCTAGGGTGTGGCTTTCTACTGAAATGTCGCAGTGCAAGTAAAAATTACTTTGGAAGTCTCTTTAAGACACTGCCTCTGTCTTTTCTCATTCCCTATTTTTCATTAGCAATTCACCACAAAGAATGCATTTCCCACAAATTTAAAAACAAGGCCAAGCAGCATGTTAATCTGCATTGCCTGTAAGCCTGTGTGCTGTATTTCAGAAAGCACTGTTATGTAGTTTGCTACTTTAAAACAAAAAGCAAACCAAATTGTCACACAGAAGATACCTAGTCGGTCTGCCAGCACATCTCTCTGCCATGAAAAATTTATTCTCTCTAGATTGATCAGGATATTGTATGAATGTTATCTGGCTTTCATGCCCAGGCATACATACGACCAAATATGTGGCTGCTAAGAGTGATGTTCAGCAAAGTTGCTTGACTATCTGTGACTGGTGGGAAAACTCACTATTTGAAGCTCCAGTATTGAATCAGGGTTTTTTTGGGGGGCAGATGAAGAAAGAGGTACCATCTGCACTTCTTGCTCTGATTGTTACAGGAGTACCTGAATGGCTGACAAAATGTTAATAGTATTTTTCCCTGCTAGAAAAAAAAAAAAAATTAAAATATCCTTGGTCATATAATGCTCTTTGTTCTAAACGGTTGACATGACCTAACAAAAGAAGATTCATGCACTTCATGTATTACTCCAGAATAATTCACCTCATCAGAATCCACAAGATTCAGATATGTAGTAATGCACATAAAAGAAGGCAAAACAATTAAGGGTTTTGGCTCTGCCTACTTTCTTCTGGAGTCAGTTAATTTGCACCAAAAAAAAACAGACCAAAAAAAAACCCAAATCAGGAGAAATGTCATTCAGCCCCTCAGGACAGTGAGCATAATGGTCACTACTAAGGCAGAAATTATAAAAATGCTATTACTGGATAGTATATAT
>VXBC01003389.1:83900-96489 GCA_013399945.1 Ploceus nigricollis | reverse complement strand
ATATATATTGCTAATATAATAGTATATATTACTAATATTTACTATATTAATATATTATAATTATATATAATTGACATAGTTATATCTAATCATACTGAGAAAAGATGGAAAAATTCATCATAGAGAATGAGCTGCATTAAAGCAACAGTTTATTCTTCTACTTAAAAAGATACTGCTTCGTAGAGTGACACGCCTTTTACTTTTAATTTGACCTCTATTGTCTTTTTATTTAAGGCTTCAATAGATTTTGGCTTTGTTGTTGGGAAGTATTTAATTAAAACAAGTAGGAATGAGCAGGAAGGACTGTTCCATACAATAACGCCACACACCTTAGTGAGCCACAGATTGTTAGCATTTTAACTTTAAAGGTTTACCCAGTTTAAGCCTTAAAAGTGCTAACAGTTTTGCTATATAGGAATTATTTACACATGCCATAATAAAATTATCAGGAGGAGACTATTGAATATTTTGAGAGCTATGAAAGCTCATTCTTTTAATTTGCACTGGATTAAAATCTGGTGTGTTTCTGGCTTTTCTCAATATTTTTAAGACGGTACTTAGCAGTAAGGTTTACTTTTGTGAAGATTTAAACACTAGCCTCCTCGGCAGGGACAGCTGAGTTTCACTCTTATAGTGTGAAAGAGTTTCACTCTTTCACTTGATACATTCTTCAGCATATTTTTGATCATGTAAGGATCACAATTAGAGCACAGTACTAGTAACGCCAAGATCGCAGGTTCGATCCCTGTATAGGCCATTCACTGAAAAGTTGGGCTCAACGGTCCTTGCGGGTCCTTCCAACTCAGAATATTCTGGTGATGCTGTGAACACTGCTTATTTAAAGAACACTGGACGCACAACTTTAGAATGGCCGCCCATGAAACAAGAATGAGTCAGAATAATTCAAGCCAACGGACAATATAAAAGCTTGTGAAGAATCACAATATTCCATTTTATATTCTCTTAAGGAGAGCAGTAGGAAGGGCAGAGACACCGGCGGGCTGGCCCAGGGCGGACAGAGCCGGGGTGCTGCGCTCCCGGCGGGCCCGGGCTCGGCGGGTTCACCNAAAGAAAAGAAAAGAAAAAGTAAAACGGGAGGTGCGGAAGCACGGAAAGGTGGGGAGACAAAACAGAAACCGCAGGGGGAAGCGGTCCGCAGGCTGCGCGCAGCGCGGGGATGGTGCGCCCCGGCGGGCTGAGCTGCCTGCTGCTGCTGCTGCTTCCGGGGGCCTCCNCTTCAGGGCTCCCTCCTCCTGCTGGCCACAGCCCGGCACGGCTGCGCCGTCGCCTGCCCGCTCCGCAGAAAGGTAAGCGTCGCCCGTGGTGCCCTCCTGCCTCGGGGTGCCCTCCTTCCCGGGGTGCGCTGCCGTCCGCCCTGCCCCGCCCCGGCAGCGCGGGGGACGCGGGTCTGGTCCCCTCGGGGTGAGGTGACGGGAGGGTGCGGCGCGCGGGGCCTTCCCGGCCGCGGCTGAGTCCCCTCTGTCAGGCGGGCGCGGTGCGCCGAGCTCGGGCGGCAAACGCTTGGCAGCGGCACCGCGGCTTCCCGGGACTGCGAGGCAGGGTGCTAGGACCGTGCAGGGGGGAGGAGGACCCTGGGGTGAGCCCCAGCAGGATCTTTTGCCTGCGGTGAGTAGGACGAGCTGCGCTGCTCGCCAGAAGACAGAGTGGCCGGGAGTGACTTGCTAACACCAGCCCACGCAGGGTTACCGCCAGTCCCACTTCAGAACGCCGAGCGTGCTGAAACAGGTTCGGACCAGCAAATGGCCATTTGGCGTGAAAACGCGGTTACACGTTATGTTAGGTTTTGCTCGTCTCCTAAACTTAGCAGTTTATATGCAGTAGCTAGGAGCAGCGTGCGCTGACTTAGCTCCGGTGGGTGGTTAGCACAGCAGAGGATCCCTGCTGCAAGTTAGGGGTGATGTTGCGGCTGTGAAGCTTGTGTAGGTGGTGTCTGTCATTTCCTTGAAAGATCAGAAAAAGTCGTTCTTGTTGAAGCTTGAAGCTTCTGAGATAAAAGTACCAAAAATCATGTAGGAAAAACCTTCTTGAACTTTGTGTTAACAGGCCATCTGTGCTGTCTGTTGGCATTTACTTGGACCTGACGTGCTTCTGGGATTTGTGTACCACCACTTCACCTTCCCTCCCAGGCAGGGTTAACTCCACCAGCACAGCTCTTAAGGAAACTGGAAGCCCTTAGAAGTAAGTGCAGACCTGCTGTACTGGGGAGGTGCCAAAGCCACAGCAGGCTCACTGCAGGGTAGGTGTCAGAAAGTTTTGCCCCTGAAGAAGGTCTGCTCTGTGACTTCACTCTCTCACCTGCTCCTGCACCTACATGTAGACCTTGTTCTTGGGGGCCTTCCTGCCTCTGTGAGCATGCTGGTTCCCCAGAATATCTTCTGCTAGGATTTAGGGCATTATGGAATCAGCCATATGCCAAGCTATTTGTGCTTCACTGGAGGTTTCTGCATGAGCTTGAGTTAAACGGAGCCTAGCCCTACCTTGTGGGATGGTGTCTTTACAATTTGCTTGGAACCAGTTTGTCAACTGGATTTGTAGGTGGCCAGCTGTGACACTGCCATAAAGCCAGGTCAAACCTTTGGAGTGGGTACCCCCTTCTCCTTGAAGGCATGAGGTACAAAAAATGTGGGCTGGTATGAAACTACTGCAACGAGCTAGTGAGAGCAAGTACAAAGAGGACAGCTCCTGAGCAGAAGTCATACTTGTGGAAATGGGTAACTTCACAGATTTGGTGGGACATGCGGGAAGTTTTTTTTCAGAAACAGTTGACTGGACTTCTGCCAGTTGCTAGAAAGACTGGAGGTGAAATGTGTTAATGGTAGGTAATTATCTGCTGATTACGCTGTCATTAAAATGTGAGACCACCTGTAGTTCTGGAATAGGCAGGCCATTTCCGAGGGTCCTTAGGACAGTGGTAATAACCACACTGTCTAGGAATGGCAGTGTCTGCCTTATTTACAAAACTGTTGAGTTTATCCTTATGAATATTTACATGAACTCCTTAGGGAATACTGTCTTGTTCCTGCATCACCACGGATGGCTTTTTAATTTACTTTAGTTCTTTATAGGATTCCTTTTCTTACCTCTCTTAGACAGGTCTAATTTTCTTCTTTTCGTCAGGTTGCCTCAGTCTCTGCCATGAAAGAAGTATGTGTGTTGTTGCCTGAAAAGCTGCTATTTTAAGGAATGAACCTACAGTACTTCAGAAGGCTTTCTCATCATGACTCCAAATTATAGTAAAAGCTACAACNGACATTGAAAACAATTAATTGAAAATAAAGTATGCTAGAATCTTTTTGGGTTGTATTCCAGATACTAAGTAATGTGGTCTGGTACTGCTTTCTTTTTGCTTAACATTGGAGTGTATTGGAAAAATCAAAGGCAAAAATCAGGGATTAATTGTGGAATGCTTGTAGTTGTAATTGGTTAGTATTTTATGATGTGTTGTTCCTGATAGAGAGCCAATTAATTTATATGGCTAGTTTTCCCCATGTATGCCCTTCAGCAGAGCAAGTAATCTGTCTGTTCTTAACCTGTGGCTCTTTAGTTAAAAACTTTATTTTTCATTTCTGACACTTTGGATGTGTTGTTTTAGTAGCTGTAGCCAGTGCAGTGTTTATTCCCCAAGTGAGTTCTGCTTTCAGTCTTAAGCTGAGTTTGAGAGTGTCAGTAATGCAGGTGGGCAAAAGCTTAAGATAAGTAGTTTTAAAAATGTGGCTAACATTTTTGTGTGCATTACCATAGTTGCATGGGCATGTAATGTGGTGAGTAAAATCTTTGCCCCGATTAGGTATAAAGGAACATGATAAGATAGGATGCCAGGATAGATAAGAGAGAGGGAGAAAGCCATAATAGGTAGGGTTATAGGGCTGCCTGCCTGGGTGAAATCTTGCATGCCATGTGCTTTGGCTTCTGTAGCTAGCAAGAAAAATAAGGCAGGAGAATATTGTGGATTGAGAAACAGTGCAGTTCTGGGCTGAGGTTTGGAAGGTGTGGCTGTGAGGTCAGATGGTGAAATATTAGGGGTCCTGAAAGACAGTGAAGCCACAGAGAGCACCTACCTGCACAGCGAGGTATACACTTTGTGCTTTTAAATGCACAGTCTACATAGATGAGATAGAAGATAGTAGGAAGCAGAACTCATGTACAAGGAAGCAGACCAAGTATAGGTTGTCCATGTAGAGAGTTCTCGTCCAGTTCTTCAGTCTCTAGACAGCAGTTTTGCTTTACCTCTGAGCCTTCATTCCCTGCATTACCACAGCCTTCTGTCTGTATTTTTCTGTTTGGTTTTTTATACTCTCATGCTCTTCTAGATGTTTGGAGTCCTGTCACTAGATGAATTCTTTGTTCCTCCTGGTGTTTTTCTGAATAGTTTTCTGGATGTTTGCCAATTTTACTCTTGTTCGTACATCATTCAGCCCAATTTGAGCTGGTTTCTGTGGAAAAAAAAAAACCAAAAAAACAAGACACTTTCTCTGATTTTCTTTGGCATTTCTCTTCCAGAAGAATCATTGCTGCCTCACTTGAAGTGATGTAAGATATTTGACAAACACAGTATTTGTGTATTTGAAGACTACAGGTTGCATCCCGTGATGGATCTCTAAATAGTGCTGGAAAAGCAAGCTATTGGTGCTAGTTAAACTGAGCAAAATCTGAGGCTTGGGGTTTTTTAATCAAAAAGAAGGAACCTCAGCTCCCAAGGAAGCACCCTTGATGTGCACCATGCTTTCCCAGAATTTTTGCAGTGGACACTGTCCTGTCATGTTGGGGAAATGCTGTCTGTCCCTGTGTGTCCCCATTGCACCTCAGTGGACAGTGGAGTTTGTCCCCCGTGCAGCCTTGGTTGAGAAGAAGGCTTTCCAAGTCTTGTGGTAGGGAGTGGATCCCACAAGTCCCAGTGCATTCTCTGTGACAGTGTCAACTTTTTCACCTGGGGAGGTAAGGCAGAGGAGAAGGCACCATGCCATAGTGCTGAGCATTCAGAAATACCTTGATCTGGTGATTCCTTGGACCTTTGTGTGGCAGCAAGTTGGGAGACCTGTGTTCTCTTGTGGGACTGCCACTCTTTCCCCTTGCTTAGGATTTTTCCTGTGATGACTAATGCATTGAGTACCACCTGTAAATTGTAGAGTGGAGACAGAAATATGTATCCATGTGTAGGAGCCACGGGGCCTGCCAGGCCTCCGTGGTGGTCAGCAGCCTAAGATAGGAAATGCCTGAGTCATGATGAGCAGATCTGAGAGAGACCCCTCTTCCACCTTCAGACCCTTGCTTATCTCTCTGTAAGACTATAGGTCACATATGTTTCAACCTTTACCATTGGACAATTTTCAATACCACCAAACCCTGTAAAAACATCCTCTTCTGCCTAGCTCTGGCAGAAGGAGCTGTCACTGGGACCCTTTGCAGAAGCTGCCAATAAAGGACATCTCTGCGGAACCCCACACAGCCTTCTCCTCTCTCATCCCTGCGTCTGCTGCCTGCGGCTCTTAGCAAGCAATGAGCTGAAATCACAAAAGAGCCGAGAAATCACCTAAGAGCTGAAATCACTTTAGAGCTGAACTGCTTGCTAAGTAGCCCGCGGCTGGGAGCTGCCTGGGGGAGCTCGGACAGGTCGTGCTTAGCAGCACTCCGCTATCCGGGACCACTTACGGCGGCTAGGGGCGGAGATACCCCGAGAACCCCACAAGCCGCTATATCCATGCATCTTGATCTATTAATGAACCTTTTTGTTGTTAAGCTGCTGGAACTGAAATTCCTCAAGCTGCACAGCCCAGCTGCCATAAGCCTGCAGGACAGCACTTTGACTGTAATTTGTTTGTTTTAAAGCACTTTTTTTTTATTGCAACAGCTGTGTGAAAGGATCTTACTGCAAATGAAAATTGGGCTGTAGCACCTTCATCTACCGTCTGCTTTCAGGGAAGCAAGGTGCCACGGTGATGGTGTATGGTGTGATGCTGAACAAGCCTCGGCGCTGCTCCTGTGCTATTTCATGGCTACCTAAAGCCCTGTTTAACAGCTTCCCTTTTATGGTGTTGAGGTGAGATGATGTCCTTGTTTTTTCCCTCTCTGAAGCTGCATTGAGACATGCGAGAGCTCCAGGAGGTGGGTAGGGAGATGGGAGTGCCTGAAGGTACAGCAGGGGAAGACAGACCTGCTCAGGCACACCAAGGCTTTGCCCCTTTCCCCATTTGCACAGGAAACTGTTTGCGGGGGTCTGGCACAGAGGCAGAGCAGTGCTGGGATTCCAGTCTCCACTTTGGAAGGAAAAGGAGATGCCAAAGGAGTGTGAGGCACTAGCATGTCTGGAGCAGCTATAGTGCCACCTTTTAGCGGGAGAGTGAGGTTTGGGAGCTCCCCATGTACCGTCCATCACCACCATGATAACAACTGCTGGTGCCTGGAAAACTGATTCTGCAGGGTCCGGGGTGTTTCCCGTCAGTGGTGGGACACTGAGGTTTTCTGCCCTCTCATGCTGGCTCCAAGCTTTCTGTGAAGGTCTGAGTGGTGCTTAGAGTGATTTCTCAAGTTCATGACTACTCCTTTTGACATGCAAGTGCCACCAAGAGTGCTCAGCTGCTTTGCTTTGTAATGTCAGAGTCTTGAGAACTGTGAAAATTTTTACTATGTCTCAGCCTGCTTTCCTTCTGCCTGTGCTACAGGCTCTTTAAAGGAAGACTTCATGTACTCTGTGCCTGATGGCCTATTTTATTTATTCAGAGGTACACTGGTACCAGGCAGTATTACCCTGCTTTCAGTATCCGATTATTAAAGTTGTGGGGATAAGCAGAGAAAAAAAAAAAAAAAGAGTATAATGCCAAAAACCTTTCTAGCTGGGCTGTGTGCAGTAGTCCAGAGCAGTGTTAATGATCGTGTTAAAGTCTGGTACCAGTCATTTGGGCTTGAGCCTTCTTGCTGGATTTATTGAGGAGCTGAAAAGCTGGCTGGTGACCACTTGTTCTGTATGATTCCTTGCAGTTGTAGCTGGTTTTGTGCACTCCTACATATGTGATCAGACTTGTGTGAAAAGAAGTATTGACCTCCTAACCTCATGCTTACCCCAGGTGCTCCTCTGTCTTTACACTTGCAGTAGACGGAAAACAGCACTTCTGGTCCTTCCTCCTTGCTGCCTTACCACTACTTCCAGTTCATTTCTCACCACAGTGGCATGCCCTTTCATTTTCCCCTTCTGACTAAAGTTGGGGGAGAACCCTCTCATTTTCCCTCCTGTTTTACTTTGCATATTCATTCTTCTGTAGTCTTTCCACGTCTATGTTAGATTTTTATTCACCTATTGCCCTGTATCTTTGGTACCCCCTGGGGCTCTTCATGTTTCTTAACCCTTCTTCCTATGGTCTTCAGGAGAGCTTTTGTGCTCTGTAATTCAGGTGTGCATTCCAGGACTGTCCTGTAGGATTTGGAGTTGTAGGTGGTGTTGTCAGGGTCTGAAGTATCCTTCAGACTCTTGATACGCTGCAGAACAGTCTGAAGAGCCCTTTGGAATATATTTGGTTTGTACAATGCTCTTGGGCACATGGTGCAGTTCTTGGGGCTCTCCCATGCAGCTCCAGGAGTTGGACTTCAGTGATCTCTGTGTGTCCCTTTCAGCTCAGGATATTCTATATTCTGTAGTCCATGCAGGTGAAGTGGACTGGTGGCAGCACTTTGCTGAAGTGCTGCCTAATCTGTGGCCTGGTTTTGTTGTACAGAGCTGCTGGAGAAGGTTGTCTGGGATGAGCCATTGCAGAGCAGTCTTTAAGATTAACCTTTCTGACCCTGAGTCTTTAGTGTCAGAAATTTATAGGCAGTATGCTTCCAGTAAATTCCTCCAAGCAGCCTGAAAGAGATCAACCCACTCTTTTTCGCTGCTTTTGGCAGTCAGGCAGGCTTCTTAGATCAGCACATACGCACAGTTAGACCCGGTGCTGAGGTTAGAGTTATCTGCTGGCTCAAGACTGACCAGATGTTTGAGTGCATCTGGAAGCCTGTTCTCTAACTTAGACATGCAAAGGCTACCTCTTCCTGTCTGTGCAGACAGACACCGCCTGTATCCATTATTCCAGTAAGTACTGCGGCACCAATGGAGTGATGTGGGTGATGAAGGCTGTGCCTGCTGCTGGTGTAAAGTGAGTTGAAAGAATTCAAGCAGGATCCATGTTGTCCCATCTGCTCTTCTGTCCCGTGGGAACACCACAACCCTGTATTGAAGTATCTCAGGTGATGCTGTGAGGTGTATTTTCCAACAGAACAAATTTAAATCTGATTCTGACTTCCTGATGGCTGTGAGTTTTGAGAGGTTTTAAAAGCTAATTTAAAAAAAGATGTTTTTTTTTATTCCTCTATGTTTACAAGTAGATACCCTGAAACCACAGGCCAAGTTTGGCCTGCAGAGAAATTTCTTCACTTATTTTCCAAGGTATTGCACTCTCTTCTCTGCCACTCAAGAAAGAGTACTGGGCCGTGAGGAGTCTTTGCTGGGTGTCTGTCTGTCATTTGCAAAACTTTATTTGTGCCTGTTCCAGCAAGTCTGCCTGCCAGCTGTGTTTTGTGTTACTTATTTTTTTGGTGTCTTGCTGTTGTGTTATAATCCCAGCTGTCAACCAAGCACTGCACTCATTAAATTCCCATTCCATGCAAGAGAGGTTGCAAGAGAGCACTGGAAGGGTGAATTGTTGGGTTCAGATAATGACAACTTAATAGCTAAAGCAAAAGTCATGCACACAAGCAAAGCAAAACAAGGAATTCATGCACCACTTCCCAGGGCAGACAGGTGTTCAGCCATCCCCAGGAAAGCAGGCTCCATCACATGTAGGAGTGATTTGAGAAGACAAACCCCACTGATATCATTCTGAATGTCCTTTCTCCTCTCCTCCCACCCTATCCGGCTTTTGTGCTGAGCATGATGCCGTATGGTATGGAATATTGCTTTAGTCAGTTAGGGTCAGCTCTCCTGGCTATATCCCCTCCCAATATCTTGTGCACCCTCAGCATGCATACTCACAGTCATGCGACAGGGAGAAAATGCCTTGGCTCTGTGCAAGCACTGCTCAGCAATAACAAAAACATCTCTATAATATCAGCACTGTTTTCAGCACAAATCAAAAACTCAGCCCCATACCAGCCACTGTGAAGAAAATGAACTCCAGCCCAACCAAAACCAGCATAGTCAAATGGGAAGTTTGCCCATGATGCTGTACCACCTTCAGACTAAGTGTCACAGCAGTTTCTTTGATGAAAGGTGCTTTGCTGTGCTGAAGTGAGAGGTGAAAGTTACAGAAATCCTGCTGTCCTGCTTTACTTCAGCAAGTGGTGCCAATTTTTGACTTGATGAAAGGCAGAAGTAGGGTAAGTATTGTGCCTGAATCATGGTGTGCTAGGGCTGTGCTCTGCTGCTGCTTTTGGTAGATACCCAGATGATGTATCAGGTGTTACTACTGTTGAGAAGACGCAGTGTTACCTTTCAGGAGGAGAAAGCCCAAGCCAGTATTCTTATGTTTTTATTTCATGAAAATGGAATTTTTACCTCAGGACCTGAGAAAAACAATGGTCAAAGAGGACTTTATGTGAGCAAAGTCACTTTAGGAAAAGTCCATGCTGGCAAACTGCTGAGCTAGGTGGCCTGCTGGTTTGGCAGCCTGTTTTCCTTAAGCCCTCTGCTACAGTGGCCTGGCGTAAATGTGTGTACTTACTCAGCTGTGTCTCCCTTTCTCCCAGCAAAATGAGCTGAACTCCTTCCTGTGGACAATCAAGAGAGATCCCCCATCTTATTTCTTTGGCACCATCCATGTCCCATACACACGTGTCTGGGATTTTATCCCAGAGAACTCCAAGAAAGCCTTCCAGCAGAGCCACATCGTGTACTTTGAGCTGGATCTCACTGACCCCTACACCATCTCAGCTCTCACCAGCTGCCAACTCCTGCCACAGGGGAAGAACCTCCAAGATGTGCTGCCCCGAGACATCTACCGCCGGCTGAAGCGGCACCTGGAGTATGTCAAGCTCATGATGCCTTCCTGGATGACCCCAGACCAACGGGGCAAAGGGCTGTATGCAGACTATCTCTTCAATGCCATTGCTGGCAACTGGGAGCAGAAGAGGCCGGTCTGGGTGATGCTGATGGTGAACTCCCTGACAGAGGTAGACATCAAGTCACGAGGCGTCCCCGTCCTAGATCTGTTCCTGGCCCAGGAAGCAGAGCGGCTGAGGAAGCAAACGGGTGCTGTGGAGAAAGTAGAAGAGCAGTGCCACCCACTCAATGGGCTGAACTTCTCCCAGGTGAGGTGGAGTGGTGTGCAGGGTGCCAGGCTAGCTGCTGAGCTGGATATCACAGCAGAAACAGCATGGGCTGGGGTGAGGAGTGTGTGCTTTCTACCCAGAGACTTGTGTCTGCTCCCTGCAGCCCGTGCCTTTGCCTGCATCCTCAGGAGAATTTGCTAGCACGGGATCAGGCCAGAGCTGAATTCATCCAGGCCTGGCCTGGGAAGACCCCTGTTCCCTTCCTTGGGCATGTTCTGCCCTCAGAGACACCAGACCTTTGGATGTGTGCTCTCTGACTCTGACTGGGCTGCCCTGCAGGAGCTCAGGACAGGCTGGCGCTCAGTCTCCAAACTTGTTTTTGTAATAGCAAGTTAAAAAGAAAGAAGTGATTACCTGGGGAAAGCAGGGGTGCTGCGAGTAGTGCTGAGAAGTAATTGCTGGTTGGAAAGCATCACAGTGAATATTTTGATGCCCTCAGAAATAGGGTCCCATCATCCACAATGGGAAAAGTATTTTTTGTTTGTTGGGGCTTTCTTTTCCTTTCCTTTGTTACCAGGTGAGGGTCAGCACAGCACAGCTTTCTTCAGGGAGCTTCACAGACTAGTATAGGCTCTGGCGCAAATGCCTTTGTGTTTGCAAACCAGCTGGAGTTCAGCACTGTTGTTCACGCAGCAGAATAACTTCTGTGTTGTCCATGTGTTGGATGAGGTGCTCCTCTCTGAACAAAATACACCAGGCAGTAGTGTCTGTTGTTGTCTCTGCCCAGTGGGATCACAGGCATAATGTTGCTCTCTGACGTGGGGTACCTTTGCTGCAGGGTGGTGCTAGTTTGGGGAGTGGAGTGGCATTTGCTTAGGAATAATCAAGACTTGCATTTTGCAGTATGCCCTAGTAGCACAAGATGGGAGGACCTTTAGTCATAGGGCTGGGGAGTTTTGACTGATGCCCTACCTTCTCCCCTGCATCCTGAAGCCTGTCCTGTCACTGATGCACGTTTTGTAAGGGAAAGAGCAGAAGGCAAATGCAGCACAGCATTTGCACAGCAAGGGCAGGGACAGCAGCCCAGGACAAATGTCTGAAGTGCTGCTATCCTAGACAACGTTGGTGTGGGGACCATGGTGCAGGGAATAGCACAACAGCCCAGGCCGCATCACTTAAGCAGTCCTTAACTACAGGCAGGCCTTCTGCGCTTCTTTTTTCAGCTGTTTGGAGCTGGGCAACCTCATTTGCATCTCCAGTCTTTTGCTTAACACGGTGCTTTGAATCCCTATGCTGTTGCTGTTTGCTTGCAGCTAACCTGGGAATAGGCTGGGAAGTCCCTTCTTTTCCAGCTCTCACCTGGTTGAGGATTTATAAGCATTACTGCTCGTGTTTTTCTTTTGCTGGCATTGCCCCTATTGTTTATCATGATCGAAGTGGAGAGGTGGGCATTTTTCTCCACTGCCTTGTAAGAAAGTGGTAGGAAGACTGAGATATGTGGACTGCAAATCATATCCCTGCTAAGCTCATGTAGATGTTGACTCTTAGGCCTTCACAGCTTTCTTCAAAGAGCCGCTAGTTTTGTGCTGTTTAGCAGATGGGATAAATACCGAGTGATCCAAGAAGCTGCATGGGCAAGGGACACAGAGCTGCAACATCCAGAATTGCCCAGCCTTCTCAGAAGGCCAGAGAGACAAAAACTGCAGGAGAATCTAGCCTCTAGTTGGGAAAATCATACCCCTTGGTTGCTCCATGGTGAATGGAGGTCAGCTTTTGCATCACGAAGGCTGCAGCTCCTTCCCAGCCTGCTCACTTCCCAGGGAAGGAGCACACTGTCCCTTAAGGGAGCAGGTCTGGAGCAGCTATTGCACTGCAAATTCATACCTGCACTGCTGCCCACTACTAGATTTCCAATGCAGGCAGCTCAAGGAAAAGAAAAAAACAGAGGCAGATGATTTTTGTGCTTTTGTGCCAATTTCATGGCTGTTTCAGAAACTGACTTGTGAACTCTCATGCTTGGCTAGTGTGTCAGTCTTTGATTTCAGAGCTTTCTTTTCAGTTTGTTCAGGCAGTAGAGTTAATTACGTGTTTAATAGAAACCAAACAAAGAGTTTGATGTAGGCTCTTTGGAAAATATTTTCTTTAATGTGCTGCTGTTTGAAAACCCCTAGTATTGGGCCACTTCCGTGCAAATACCCAGGCATGACTTTAGAAACTTCTGTTGGGGAAAGTAGAACAAAACCCATAAGGAATAGTCTAACACTATAAAAAAAAATCATAGAATCACAGAATGGCCTGAGTTGGAAGGGACCTCAAAGATCACTTAGTTCCATCC
>VXBC01003389.1:70392-83864 GCA_013399945.1 Ploceus nigricollis | reverse complement strand
ACCACTCTCACAGTAAAGAATTTCTTCCTAATATATAATCTAAGCCCACTCTCTTTCACTCTGAAGCCATTCCCCCTTGTCCCTTGTAAGAAGTCTTTCTTGTAGGCTTCCTTCACATACTGGAAAGTGCATTATAGGTCACCCCAAAGCCTTTTCTTTTCCAGGCTGAATGATCCCAGTTTTCTCAGCCTTTTTCTATAGGAGAGGTGCTCCTTTCTTCTAAGGTCATCTTGGTGACCTTCTCTGGACCTACTCCAACACATCCATGGTGCTGAGACGCCAGAGCTGGATGCAGGGTTCCAGGTGGGCTCTCACCAGAGCAGAGGGGCAGAATCCCCTCCCTCTCCTGCTGCCCATGCTGCTTTGGATGCGGCCCAGGACACGTTTGGCTTTCTGGGCTGGGGGTGCCCATGGCTGGGTCATGTGCAGCCTCTCACCCACCAGCACCCCCAAGTCCTTCTCACAGGGCTGCTCTCCATCTGCTCATCCCCAGCCTGTGCTGACAATGGAGATTGCCCTGACCCACGTGCAGCGCCTGGCACTTAGTCTTATTAAAAACTGCATGAGATTCCCATGGACCCACTTGTTAAGCTTGTCCAGGTNTAATCTAAGCCCACTCTCTTTCACTCTGAAGCCATTCCCCCTTGTCCCTTGTAAGAAGTCTTTCTTGTAGGCTTCCTTCACATACTGGAAAGTGCATTANCTGCTCATCCCCAGCCTGTGCTGACAATGGAGATTGCCCTGACCCACGTGCAGCGCCTGGCACTTAGTCTTATTAAAAACTGCATGAGATTCCCATGGACCCACTTGTTAAGCTTGTCCAGGTCCCTCTGGATGTCATCTAGGGAGATGCTTTTTTTCCTACAGCAGAATCACAGATAAATTATTTACTTAGCAGAGAATCAAGTTCAGTGTTTTCAGTTTGTTTCTGCATAGGGTTTGCTTTTTCTTTCACATCCAAAATCATTCTTCATGTTGGTAAGGCAGACTCCCAAGCCACTCCCAAATCATACATTGTTACTGGCTAGGTCCCTGTTTTGATCTATTGTATTGAACAAGGCCTTGTTGGTGTATGTTATTGCAGGTGAAGCCTCTGAAACAGTCTCCCTGGGCACAGTGCTCAGTAACTGCAAATACAGACAAACTCAATTTAGCAACTTCCTTCTCCTTGTGAAGAGTGAACAGTAAAAAATGAAAAAAAACCCCAAAAACCACATACAACAGCCAACAGTGCCCGCTAGGGGGCTCTTATTCTTTGGCCTTTTGTACCAAAGACTTTTGGTTTATGACTCTTTTATTTTACTTGCCAAATCTTTCTGTTCGTGCTCAGCTCAGGCTGCCTGCCCACATTGCCAATTCATAAAAGTATCATTTCTGTGCAGTACACAATGATGTGTACACAATCTGTGAAATACTTTACTGCCTTCTCAAGCTGTTTCTTTTGTTCAGAGTTCTGTGCAACTTCAGGAGTATGGAAAGATTAGCTTGTTTCCATGCCAGGAACGTGGTGTTTATTTTTCGTCTTTCATGCTGTTTCCATCCTAGTTTGTCTTACAGACTTGGTCTCCCACTCCACCTTCTTTGCCGGGTAGTGCCTCTCTTGTTGCAATATCCTGCATAGGTCTCATTCCTAGCTGTGTCTGGGCTTTGTGATAAGTATGATCTGCCACTGCTGACTTCCAGCATGGAGTCAGTTCCTCCCAACTCTTCCTTTCCAGTTATGTGTGTGCTTACATGTTTTCTGTATTGGGGGCATTAGTGCTCCAGCCCAAAAGAGCTTTGCTGTTGGCTTCAGTAGTGTCATGAACATCAGTTTAGTACTGGCTCAGAAGACGAGCAAATGTTGGCCCTTGTACTGTGCCAGGCACTTGCTTTGGTACAGTAAGGTGGTGCCCAGGCTCTATTCCTCACAAACTGGTCTCCACTTGAACACAAGAAGTTTAGACTTATGTCTACCCTTTGTGTGGACCCATGGTTAAGTGTGTAAACACTGTCCAGCCATCACTACTTCCTAGCCACAATGCTGGCCAATTTGGCTTCTTCAATACTGGGACATTTGGTAGAAGATTCTTTTACCTGCTCTTGATTTGAGAATTATTTCCCCACATGACTTTCCTGTGGTCATACCTTGTCACAGCATTCTTCCTACCTGAGCATCTGAATACATTGCTGCATATTCAGATGCAGTCTTCAGAGCTGCTTGGGATACAATAGGAAGCCGGGAGCCACTAAGGGCTGACTGCTCATGGTATCCTGGCTTCCGTCGCCACTGTTCTCTCTGCGGGGCAACAATTGACCCTTCATGTTGCCCGCCCGCGGGGACGCCAACTATCGTCAGCGATGAAAGAGGCGGGAAGGACTGAGGGTTGATTAAAGTTCATTTATTAGAGCATCAGACGTAATCACATTTAGGAAGGTCAACCTCGGAATGCAGAAGAGATGCCAATATATACCCTTGGCTATAATGCTTCCGTGTCCTATCCAACCAATCAACAACTTTACTACGTTATATGGAAACATAGCTTACCAATCACTAACACTGTTACCTTATATGAAACTATGACATACTCTTTATTAACATAACAATCCCACAATCCTCTAGGCGAAACCCCTTAACAAGCTACTTAAGTAACACACTTTAGCTTAGCTTATTCAACTGTATATTTACTCAACCTATAATATTATAGGTTTCGTCGTGCCTAAACTGGCAGGCTCTTTATCTCAACAACAGCATCCATCTTGATGGTAGCCACACAACTCTCTGTACCATATCTAGACATTCTCTCTCTTCATTACATTGCATCCCATGATCTTAGGTTGATATCTTCTGCATAGTCAGTCAAGGCCACCTCGCTGTCAGTCTCTGCCAGTCCAACTCCCACATCTCCCCCTTTCTTTTGGGCAATAAAAATTCCTTACAAAGATTTTTGCAGAATCTTTTGTAAACAAGTCACTAAACATGGCAATAACATCAACATAACAACAACTATTACAAGAACTAACAATCCTGTCTTAACCAGAGATAACAATCAGCCTGATAAGCCCCAACCTTTAAACAGTCTGTTTAACCAGTTCTTATCATTTTCCACTTGTAGTTTCTCGACTCCTTCCTTTAATAGTTGGATGCTCTGGTGTATCGACTCGCTATGGTCAGGCAGATTCATGCAGCATAATCCTTCAAAGTCTTGGCATCCATGCCCTTATGCCAGCAGCAGAAAGTCACCTGTTACAGCAGAAAGCAAACCTGTTATATAGAGTGGCATGCCTAACACTACTGACATCTGTTTATAGCCCACATAGTGCAAGGGACGTAGCATTAGTTTGCTTACTCAGCCAATACTCCAAGCTATCCAATTGTTTTAGTGCTTTTGCTGCAGCAATCCAAGGTGCCAATATGGATGCTGCAACTCTTTTCTTTGTTCCAGTAAATAACCTCATCTTTACATTCTGATTCAAATTGATGGATGAATATTTTTTCTTGAATTTCTCTATTGTGAATTAGTGTGATGTTGGGTATTAGTAGAGTAAGTCTCCCCAGGGTACTTGGTCCACTTTTAATGTGCAATGGAAGGGCAGGCCAAGCCCTATCCCCACAAATGAAAAACGTTCCTTGTGGCAACAGCAGAGGTTTGTTACTGAACCATGAAAGTATGGGTGATGTATAATTGCACCAAAGGCTTTCACTTTTGTAGACAGGATGGTAAGGGGAAACATCCCAGAGAGCTGACTGATCTTTTGTTAAACTCCAGCTTGAATAATTAAACTTTGCACAATAGTCCATTCTAACCGAACCAAGGAGCTCTAGCTCCTGAGTTTCCAAGGCTGCTGGTAGCTCTGAGATAAGATATTGAAGCTCTGGGCTGCCAAGCCTCCAGTGGGTGCGGGCATAGGTGGCTGGGGCATTTTTGTCATCGCATGGGGCTGTACTCCACTTGAGGTTTCCCAGCAGAGGCTTGCTTGTTGAGTGACATATTTTGAGCGGCATTGGCTAGGGTGATGACCACTTCTCTTACATCTGGAGGATATATTAAGAGCTTTAGATTTAAAACAGTCTCTTTTAATGTGCCGTTGCTTGCTGCAGCCATAACCAGGTGCCAGGGGCCGGGACCTTGCTGTTGCGGCCCTTTTGGAATGGCTTGCATTGCTGTTAAAGCTTCAGCAAGCCCTTGGCCTACAGCTTACGCATGTAGGGCTACAGAGGGCCCTGATGTCCCGAGGCAATTACAAGCCTTGACCATTTGCATTAGAGTTGGTTCAGGCTCTGGTAGAAGGGCATGCAGTATCTTTTTACATTCTGAATTTGCACCAGATACAGCTAATATCTTTACCAAGTAATCTCTTGCCCTTTCGCATGTAACTTGTCTCTCTAGGGCTTGCCTTAGGTGATCGATGAACTGCATGTAGGCTCATTAGGCCGTTGCTTTATTTCTACAAAGTCTAGTGTAGGCATAGTGCCATTGGGCGCTTACATAAGTGCCTTTCTTGCTGCATTTTTAATGCCATCTAAGGCTTGCCTTGGGAGGTTTGCGACCTGGTCCTCAGGTTGATTGTGCGCTCCTTCACTGGCAAGATGATCTATTGTCAATGCTGCCAAATCTTGATTACCCATGTAGTCCACCAACAACTGATTTAATAGCTTTTTCCATCCTCCCTCCCATAAGGTATACTGTGTTGGTGATGGCAGCATTGTCATTAAATACTTCAAATCATAAGGGGTTAAAACATAAGCTGTGAGGGTTGCATGAAATAAATTATTTAAAAAGTGGTGATTCCCTCCCATAGTTCTTAGCTGCTTTACATAGTTCCTTTATTTCCCCATAAATCAATGGCTCCCATTGCAGATTTGTTTCCCTGCTTCTGTACCGTGCCAGTGCCAGAATAAACTTTGCTGCCGCTTCTAGATCCCTTTCTTTAATCGCAGCTTTTTGGATCTCTTCCCAATGGTCTTTAGGACCTGAAGGGCATGGTGGAAGTTCCTCGGATCCAGGAGGTCTTCTTCCGAGAAAGAATAACTTGAAATAAAAGTAGCTTTATTCTTAGAAAGGCTATGGCAGTGATGTTTAGCCGTAGTGGAGGAGGGTGGTAGGCCACAAGACAAGATGGCGGCTTCCAGAGCTGAGGTTCAGGCTCCGGTTTCTGATTCCACGGAGGGGCTGTGGCCCATGGAGAGGGTGGAGTCACGGAAGGGGCCCTGGGGCAAGATGATTGCTTGGGAGGATGCCAGAAAATGGTGGCTGGCAGAAGAGGAGGAGGGAGGAAGAGACGGAGCAGCAGGAAGGGGAGGGTTCAAGATGGTGTGGCCACCACCATCTTGGGCTGGAAGAGGAGGAGGAGGAGGAGACAAGATGGCAGAAGGACGGCAGCTCATCTACACCTCTTGGTGGGTTTCATCTTGTATCCTTCTCACAGGGGCCAAAGGGCAAGAAGCAGAGGACTGTGCTGTCTTGGGTTGAATAGGGATAACAGAAGTACCAGAGCTATTAAACTTAACTTCTAATTTTAAGGTTTCCAAAATAACATGAAAAGCAGGCAGCATATGGGGTGCTTCAGGGTCTCTCGTAGTAGCTAGATTATAACGTTTAACACCCAGAGAGTCCCAAAAATCAACAGTAATGATAATCAAAGCCATAGCATCAGGAAAACTACGAAGATCCACTTCATTATCCTCTTAAGCAATTGTTTGCCATGCTCAATTAAAAGTGCCTTAAAACCTCCATATACACCCCTCTGTTCCACAGACATTCCTTGTCCCATGGTAATTCCCCACAGGCTTACCTGCACTCTCACTGCAGATGAGTAGTTGGATTCGGATGCTTTTTCTTCCAGCTGCTCCAAGTGCCTGCTTCTTGCAGCACTCCAGAATTCCTGAGGGCCTCACCGACTGAATCAGCTAACTGCTGCTGCCTGATAGCTGATTTCCCAAACAGCTGGGTCTTCTATAAAACTAGAGGTTCCTGTTCAGGCACCACTTGTCACATTGCTCCGTCCATGCCCGCGAGGACAGGCAGTGATTGTGACGGGTCAGTGCGGAAGAAAAGCGGGTGACAGGTCGTAGGTGGAAAAATCTGAGTCCTTCACTCTTCTGCCACAGTAACAGGAGCGCTCCCAAACACAGCCAAACACTAAGACATAGAACAAGCGGGGATACCAGCTTATATACACTAACATGGAACATTCTAGCAACATTCTAACCAATCATAACTGGCAACATAACTCATATTAACATAGTAACTCCCGTGATCCCCTTCAAACAAACTTTAATTCTCCCTAACTTGAAACAATGTCCCCTAACTTAGGGTGTTGCTTTCCATGGCCTCAGGTTGATCCCGGCTATGGCTGGCTCACTGGCCAGGCTAGGCCATGGGACCTCCATGGGCTCCAGCTCTGGCACTGAGTGCTTGAAAGTCCTGTCATTTCCATCTTCCAGCCAGTCTCTCATGTAGCTCATTGCAGATAGAAAAGGAAGCAAGATTTTCGACACTGACCATTTTGTATAATTACGAAACATAATTTCTTTATGTTTCTACTCAAAAAACAGCCTTTGCAAGCAATAAAGTGCTGAGAGATTCTTGCTTTTCCCACTACTTCCAGGTTCTGGATTACTAACATGACTGTGAGAATTGTAGACTGTTGCTTAGCAAATACAGCCCTTCTGACATAACAGCAACATCATTTTTGCTGCTTAATCTGCGTACCTGCTTGGATGAAAGGGCCATCCTTGATAACCCTTTGTATAAAGTTATTATTTAGGAAAAGCCTGTATTTATGGGGAAAGTAGGAAGCAAACACACCATTGCTTTGTTGATGGTTGATGGACACCATTGCACGATTTGTTGGTTGGTTTGGATTTTTTCCCGTTCTCAGGGAGTTAGAAGTAATGCCTTGAAATTAGGCACAAAAGATACAATATGAAATTGGTGAGATTTGTGCTAGTCTTCTTGTTAGCATTCAGGAGCACACATAATCACGGAATATGATTATATGCAGGTGCTTTTATTGAAGAGCTCTGGGAATCAGGGGTACAGACCCAAATCTGACTCCGACATGGGATTTAAACCGAACATGTTTTATACCTTTTCATTATATAACTACATACTAATTATTAAGCTTATATTCTTCTATTGTAGACATTGATCTCGTTCAAGCATAGATCCCTCGTGACCCCCCTCAAACCCCCTGACTACAGTTTCTCATGATTCTTGCTATGATTAAACAACAATTATATCTAATTACTAAACAGTCAGTGCATCTAACNAATTACTAAACAGTCATTGCATCTAACAATCATATCGTTCATCATGTACTGGTTACACAGGTGCAATTTCACATGATCTACCAAAGACAAGGCCTAGCAGTTTCCCAGAGTATGTTCCCAGGGCCTGCTAAGTCTAACTTTGCTTTCTAACCCCCTAAATTCCATGATTTTAGGAACTTTTTACTATCATTCTCATTTCAAGTAAAGGAGGTTCTTGCTGTACTTGATTGATCAGTTATAATAGTTGTCTTTAATTTCTGGGATGATGAGGCCAATTTGGCCGTGTTTCCATTCACAAAACCTTGGTTCGGACTCATCTTTGACAAGAACAGTAATGGAGAATCTCAAAGAAAGAAAAAGCAAGGAAGGGCACACAGTATAAAATCTGCAAAGAGTAGATTAGATTCTGTGGTTTGGGTCCAGATTTGGAGCAGAGCAAGGCGAAGAGCAGTTGCTTAATGAAGGAGTGGACAGAGGAGCAGAGCATTTTATTGCTAAACAAGTTGGATGGGACACTGCTTGCAGTAACTTGGTTGCACCTGCTGCCCCACTGGTGCAACTTCAAGATTTATTTGTTAGAATTAACCTTCTTTCCTCAGGTGATGGGAACATCAGGGTTTTGTGCACATGAACTGGAGCTGGAACAACTGAATTGATCCTATTTGCATCTTTAGCTGCTGGAGTCTGTGGCCTAGATTTGTTTTTGTTTTCAGTTTGTGCATAAACAAACCTACAGACTCCATGTCTAGACGTCAGGGATGGGGAATGGGCTGGCTGGTGGGAACCAAAATAACTAAGGCTTTGCCTATATATTGAAATAATTACAGTTTAATTAAGATCTTTTTAATGGTCTTGGGATTTCAGGGCTTTTCCCTCAGTGAAAGTGGCATTCAGTGGTGATATGCCCCCTCTGCATTCAGAAGGGTAGGAAGTTTGTTTCAAACAGCCTGGGCTCTGTGGTAGGGCTTTGAAATCCCAAACTGTGAACTTTGCTCCTTGCACTTGCACTCCATATGCCTATCAGCTGGCTGGATTTTCCCATTAAAAATGCCCTTAGCTCAGCATATTACACAGCAGAAACAGAAGATGTCAGGTGGCAAATGTGGCTTCTTCTGTCCTTGCTGCTCCCAAGGAGGTTCCTTGGTGATGAGTGTCTGGCTGCCAGTTTTACAGTGTGAGCATGCCAATGCACTTTCCTTTTCACTCAGTGAGCAAGGGCTGGGCAATGAAATGTGTGCACAGCTCTGAGAGCTCTTGTGACTGGGTTATCCTGCTGACTTCTGGCAAGTGCACTAGACTGGATTATCCTGCTGTCCTCTGACAAGTAGTGCTAAACTGGTGGGCTGGTTGGCAGGTGCACTGGGTGTCACTTCAGATCCTCCAGCTTTGGGTGAAGGCAGTGTTGCTGCAGAGGAGCACGGCCCTGTCAGCAGGCTGAGGGATGCCAGGCATCAGAGAACACTCAAGGTAGCACACAGAAGCTCTGAGCTGAATGCTTTTTGGAACACCTCAGCCAAAAGTACGGAGTGTGGAGCAGGGCAGAGATATGACCTTGGCTTTGTCAACTGTTCAGGAGTTGGGTGCCCCTGTGTGAAGCTTTGTTCTGCATGTTCTCAAGTTCTGATAGAATTACAGTGATGGATCACAGTGGTCTGATGCTGTGGCTCTGTCAGATGCCCAATGCCAAGAGCTCACTACTTATTGCCATTAGAGAACCCAAAGCATGGGACTGTAGCTGCCAACTTTTCCCTTGGACAAAAGAGTTGCAACCGGTCTGGACATCTTAAAGGCACATGCCTGCAGAAGTTGTGGAAGGCAGCTTCCTTTCACACTTAAGAACTGGACTGCGCTCCTATCACCCTCCTGTCCAGTACTGGTGAGATGGTGCTTCTGGTCCAGACTGGATTGCAAGATCCACATTGGCTCCTGCATCCCAACTGACAACATTTCTCACTCATGGCAGTGGTTCTGAAGACTGATTTTTAGTTTTCATCAACAAATTCAGATGAAAAATAAAGACCAGATTTAGTTTTCATCTGTTTGATTTTGTGAGGGTTTGTATTCCACTGAAGAGCCTCTGCTGTACTTGTGTGAACATTACAGCTGTAACCAGTTTGTCCTTTAATGTTCTCTTTGTTGAGCCTGTCCCAGAAGTGCACATTTTCTATGTGTTAACTGTTGACTCAGCTCTTCCCAGGCCCATCAGCATCTGTCTTGTGACATGGCAGTCATGTGTGTGCTTGGTGCAGTGGCATTGTCACTGTCCTCATCTTTCCTTGTTTATGCATCTATGTTTGGCTGTGGTTCTTTCAGGCACAGTGGTTTTCTGAACGCTCATGCTTGGGGCTGTCAAAGTCCTTTTTACTCACACTACTTCCCAGGGAAGAAAAAGTGTTTCTGCTGTTGTTGGTCCAGTCCCTGTCTGCTCCCTGGTCGAGGTGAACTTGCAAGCCAACTTACTCATGTTCTTTCTCATCTGTATTTACATTTTTAGGTCTTCTAAGTACTGCTTCTGTTCCCCATGTCTTCAGTATGTGAAGTGTTGGTTTTGTATTTCTCTAAATTCCTACTGCCATACACTCTCTTGAGAAAACTATTCATTGATGCTGTTGTCTTACTGCAGAAAACTTGCATAACACTATCAAGGTTTTTGGAAAGGGTATGGTTTCCATTATACTTATTGACTTAAATGTCTATATCCTATAATTATTTGCAATAATCTTCATGAAGGCTTTTATTTGATAATTTGAAAGATTGATTGCAAATAGGATGAGGCTGAACATAGTTTTAAGATAACTGTTTCTTTTTCTGACCTAAGGCAAAAAGGAAAGAGTAGGAACAATTCTTCATTTTTTGTTGTTAATAGAGAAAAGATTGGGTTCCTCAATAAAATTCTTATAATCCAGCAAGCTTAGCAGCTATATGCACATCCACACCAGACATCATCCATTTCCAGCATGCCTGGATGAAAGATGGTGAGACACTGAGGTGTATGAACAGTTCCAAAGGGATTAGACAGATGGATGAAGTTTCCCACCAGGGAAACTCATACAAGTCCCAAGTGCCATCTCTGGCTCAAGACATCTCTCAGCCCCTGACAGCTTGAACTGGGGGCAGGTGTGAGTGGAGGAGTTGTTCTGTAGGCTGTGGGCTTCTGCTCCACTGGGCAGATGTGGACAGCCTGTTCCCAAAATGTAACTGAGATGGGCTTGGAAGCTGGTCTGTAATGGGTCAGCTGAAGTAAGTTTGGCAGTGTCCCTGGTGGAGAATTCAGATGCCCACATGTTCTCCCTTTTCACAAAACCTATCTTTCTTGAGCATGTGGAGGTCACATGTAAACAGTTGAGTACGTGGGGAGCAGTTGACTGTGAGGTCTGAAACCAGGGAGAGGTTTAGGAAGGTTTATCCATGGATCTTGAAAACTGTCCTGTCAATTAAGACCAAATGTGTAACAATGTTTCATCTGCAATTAACTGTGATGTCAATCCTGTCCTATTACTGTTTGAGGGAATATTTAGGTAGCTGGCCTTGTGTATTTCTCAATCCCTTTTTTCTTAACAAGATTAGCAGGACTGCTAGCTTCAGCCAGAACTCAGATTAATCTTTGACAAAAATAGATACACTCACTTGACTTCTGCAAAGTCAAGTCTGGTAAATGTGTTACAAGACTGTTCTAGCAAATAAAATTTTAATTTTTTAATGGCAGATTTTATGTGCTTTTGTGTGACCTGTTTTGCTTTTCGAGTGTGTTCATTAGCAACACATAGTGTTAGAGACTGATTTGCATCTTACTCACTCAAACCCTTCATTTCTATATGGATCATCAGTGCACCCCACTCCCTCCATATTCCTCAGACAGCACCATGTGTGAAAAATATTTATATGTATTTTAGGACCATCAGGCTGTCAAACCTCAAATTAACTGGGTTTGCAACTATGCATCGAATCTGGCTGAATTCACTGCAAAGAAATCAGTTCTTCCTGATGCTACTTGATGTAGACAGCAAGCATTATCCCATTCTCTCTAAGGTAAAAACTGAGATTCTGGCTGCCTTTGCCGAGTATGTCTGGTGGACAAGTATTGTCACACTGGCCACTTGTAATAGCTGTAGGGAGAGACCCCACTGAGACATGGTTTGTGGGGACAATATTGTGCCTTGTTGCTATCTTGAGAGCGCCCCATGTAGAGTTAGCCCCTCTGCCTTTCAGCTGGCCCATTGGAATGTCACACAGGATGAGCCATCCTACTGCCCCCAAGGATGTGAGTTTCATGGTGTGCTTCACTTGGCTGAGTGGGGAGCCCACACAAGCCTTTTTTCACTTCTGCTTGAGAGAAGTCAGCACAGGATGGCATCATAGAGTTCCTTGGCTTTGCTCTTCTGTCATCTTTTGGTGTTTTGAAGAGCTTCCTCCAAGCTCAGGAGAAGTGTTTGTGTTTCTCATGGGAACATATTGCTCATAAATAACACCAGATGCTCTACACTAACAGGAGAGCTGCAACCCTGCTCTGGTGTGCTGCTGGAGGTATCCTAGCACAAAGTGTTGTTGAGGACTCTAGTGCTGACACTGCAGTTTGCCTGATTGTGGGCCAAATTTTCAGTTGTGTGAGGTAAAAGCTTTACCTTTTTTTTGGATACTGGATTAACTTCTTAAAGATTTTAACCACTGAGAAAATTTCATCTAGATATTGTCCTAAACATCTTCCTGCCTCTTCAACTGCAACCTTTGAGTCCTGGCTCCTGCATATACCTAAAGAACCAGGGTGAAAAGCAGGTTTTGATATTGGTTTGGACTTGTTTTGCAGAGGGGAGCTGGCTAAATCACTCAGATGCTCAAAATCCACTGTTTTCTTCCCACATTTTTACTTCTCTGCCTTCTGAGAGGTGGGTAAGTTATGTCAGAATCCATTGGTAAAGAAAACTAAAGCAGCTTAGCTTTCCATGGTTACACAGATCAACACAAAGCTAACTCTCCCAGGTCTTTCACTAGGCATCTCACTCAGGGCTGTGGCAACTCTGTGGTTGCTAGTCAAGACCAGAGCTGTCTCAGCAGGAAAGACATGCCCTTGGCCCCTGCTAGGCAGACAGATTTGCTGCTGTTCTGACCTCAGTTTTCAAGCACCTTCCTTATCCTGGCCGAAACAATCCATTCTGCTGGAAATGTACAGCAGTTTGATCACCTGATCACAGAACCACAATTTCCAGATTACAGAATATTCAGAGTTGGAAGCAACCCACAAGGATTATCAAGTCCAGCTCTTAAGTGAATGGTCCATACAGGGTTGAACCATAACCTTGATCTTATTAGCACCATTCTCTAACCAAATGAGCTAACTTTAGGGTCACCTGTGGTAACCAATGCCTACAATCTTATCAGAACTCCCCTGACTTCCATGTATGCCTGAGGAAATTCCTGCCCCTGGAGTTTCAGGGTATCCCCCAAAGTACAAACATAACAGACTCCTCGGTAGCTCTTTGAGAGAGGAACTAAAATCCTGTCACTGTTGATACATTTGGCAAAATGGTCTCTGGAAGTTTTTAAGGCTGAAATGTCTGAACTCAAGTATTTGCAGATATCATGAGATGAGGTGTATCTATACTCTCCTTGAGACCAGAGTGACTAATATAGACAGGTAATGTACCTTTCAGACTTGTGTTGGCCCTGCATTTCCAGTTTCACAACAGCCTGTATATATGGCTTGATTCTGTAAAATGCAGGCATGTCAGGAGTGGTTGGCAGCTTCTAACGGAGGCATTTCTGATGAAACAAATCACACTGTGCAGCCTAAGTCTGAGCTCCTGTACAGTCTCTGCTGCTCAGCCAGTGTACAGTAACTTCTTATGCTAGGGTAATTTGATCACAAGTTTCACCACTGTGTGGATTTATACGGCCTGTTTATAAAGATAAATGGGCTATTGTCACAGCTGGAGTCCCATGGGATAAGCTGCATTTTTGAAATGTTCAAAAACAAAATAGCCACAGCCATGTTTTCTAGGAAGGATGAAATGGAGAAGGAAGAGAATGTAACACCACATATATTTTTATTCACTTTGATGCTGTTGGTAAGTCAAAAGAAAAAGTCATGGAAAGCTCAAGGTTTTAGTTGATCAGCAGTAATGCAGGGGATGGAAGTACTTGTTACCAGTATTTCACAGTGCCTAGGTGAGCATCTCTTTGAAACTCTACCAGACAAGAACAACAGAAAAATTAGACTCCC
>VXBC01003389.1:52600-69624 GCA_013399945.1 Ploceus nigricollis | reverse complement strand
CCATTTAGGTACTTCAGCACTCTGAGAAAGCTATTTACGTAAAACACACGTGAATAACACTGAATAGAAAGTATTGATGCTGTCTTGGAGTAATGCAATTTCAGACCTCCATGTTAATAAAAAATGAATTAATCACTGAACTGAAAAGGATGTTTCCTTAGGTACAAATAATAATGACTGAACTTTGTTTTTATNACAGAAGGAAGAACTTAAGCATAAAAATAGGAATGATAATTGGGAGTTGTTCAAGAACCCTAATTAGGTCCCTGATAAACCACAATTCTGCATTTGCAAAGACAAATTTTTTAAAGAAAGCTGGTTTGGTTAACAAAGGAGATTAAAGCATTAAAAAACCTCAAAATACAATGAATAGAAAAATAGAGCAAGCAACATAAACAAGTAATATGCAAGCAAAGGCAGACAATTGATGGGGAAACTGAAGGGTACCAGTGAAGAGCTTTTGGGCAGCAGATTTGAACAATAAATTCTTTAAATGTATCAGGGATTCCTGAAATCCTAGCAGTGCTCTAGGCTCCATACTAACCAGGAGTGAAAAAGTGTACTAAAAAAGCAGTGGCAGAAATAATCACTATTTATTTTGTGATGTTTGGAAAAGAGAAGACTGTATTCGTAGCTTGGTCATAAGAGAATGTTTTCTGCTCTGCTGACAAATTGCTTCCAGTAATTGGCAAAAATGTTAAATGTTATTGTTTTTAAATGTTCAAAACAATGGTTAACTTACAGACCATAATTTTTAGAGACTAAACCAAGGAGCTCTTTGAATCATTAATTGCACTTGAAAAAATTCAGGGGAGTGGAAAAAAAACTACTGTAAGAGCATTATTCTGGGACAATGAGGGAGTAGCCTGCCAGACTACCCAAAGTTCAGTTTGGTCAGAGCACAGAAAGTCTGATAAGCTCTGCAGCTGGTGAAGAATTGAGAGAAGATAGTGTGGTACTAGCCAGTTTTCCCTGAATGGGAAACTGGCTTTGTCAGAAAACTTCTTCATATGAGTAAGATTTTTGGTAATAATTGGTGACATAATTACACATAGCTTTGGAAGCTTTTGACCTTGTTCCTGGTGATACTCTGATATAGGAGTACACACCAGACAAAATCAAAGTGGCTTATTGTAAATAGCCCAGAATATTTGTGCATTCTTATGAAACAGCTGCAGATGGGGAGTCATCCTCCACCAGGGAGTAGGGAAGCTAAAAAAATCTTGTAAAGTACTAAAGGTGTCAGTTCCTGGACCTGCGTTACCCAGTGGCTTTGCCAGGGATAAAAATACTGCCTAAGCATTGGCACAAGCATGGAGATGCTGCAGTTGGAGGGGGTGTAAACAATAGGTCAGCTGTTCTGTGTGAGGCTGTACATCTAGAGCAAGGCACAGACGTCAAGCTAGCAAGACTGGAGGCCTTGTCTAGAATATCCTGGTGGTGCAACAAGCTTGGAAGATATTAGTTAACACGACTGCCAAGCTCAGTAGTTCAGCTGAGAGGGAACTTGCAGTCCTCAGGCATGTGATAGAAGTAGGGGAGAAATGTTCTGTGGACCCTAATGCAGGAATGCTGCCTAGTCCTGGTGACAGCACTTCAGAGAGCATTGAAGAGCTGGATACTGGGACCTGAAGATCATGCTTTTATAACAGGAAAGTTAAAAAAACCCCAAAAAACCAAACTTTATCTGAAAAGTTGTGTCCAGAGAAACAGGCAAATCATTCCTTGAGTTTGCTTGGGTATTTGAGGCAGCAGGACGATATACCAAATGCTGTATGTCTAGTGGCCTCTGTGCTGAGGAAACAGATATGTATGAGCTATCAGATTCAATATAATTGGTCTCTAGTGAAGGCAATTTAGCAGTTTAACAAATTTCCTTAAGACCTAGTGGAACTGCCATTATTTATACTTCAAATTGCCACCAGATATCTCTCTGAAACAGAAACTGTTTCTAGGTAGCTGCTAATTTTTGCAGGGTATCAATGCACATTTTGATTTATCTGGCCAATGACTGTCTTCACTCTAACGTGAAACAACACTTTTTTCTTACAATGAGGCATAGGACAATAAGGTTTTCTAAAGCAGAGGTACTGTGACTTCAGCAGGCAAGAATGAGTTCGCAGCTGCAGGCCAAAGCTGTGTGCTTTTTGCTGCACATCCTCTGCAAATTGGCTGAGCTTTTAGGAACATTTAAATGAACATGAAGAAGAAGGGGTCTTGAGGTACTGGACACCCTTGCTACCTTATTCAAAATGACCTCAGGCATAAGCTCTGTGTGTGTGTCTGTGTGTGTGTGTGTGTCTGTTTGTGTGTGACAGGAACCAAAAGACTTGTAGGTCTGCATGCAGTGCTGCAATGCCTGCAGAGAAGGATCTCTAAGGAGCAGGTACCACCTCTTCTGGACTCTGTTTACCTGCTTAGCAAGGAATGAAGGGGGACCTTAAAGCCATAATGCTGCCTGGAATCCACATTCCTGCTCAGGTTAGTCAGAAATGAGCCACTGCAGTTCAACAGCGCCTTCAACTCACTAAGACCCTGCCTTAACCTTAATGGTTTACCTCCGTTCCAAGACATTGTAAAGGGCCTGTTTCTGTCTGGCACAGGGTAGGGGATGGCCCCCAGAGTGTGACAGGTGCAGGGATGCATGGCAGGTGGACAGAGTGCCCTGTGAGCATGTGGTGTGACACTGGACCCCTCATATGCACAAAAGCCCTTCCCTTACCCAGTGCTGTCAAGTAGGGGGCTGGGATTTTGGTAAGTAATAACAGCCCCAGGTTGTCATTGGTATGTGGCACTGAGCACAGGGAGCACCACACAGATGAAGAATGATTTAAGAAGCACCTGTGTTTCCAGGTCCCCTTAATTCAAGGCCGTCCTGGAATACTAGACACTTTCCTGTGTGCTGTTGTTAAGACACTTGAGTTGGTCCCTAGAGCAGTGCTTTGTGAAGGTTACTGGGACAGCAGCAGTGTCAGGGACCCTGTGGTACACTGAGGTGGGAAATTGTGGCAGCAGTGGTGATGGTAGGTACCTGAATTCATTCATTGTTTTTGTTCATACTCTCAGTATTTCCTCCCCAGCTGAGGTTCATACTGTCTGAGGAAGCTGCAGCATGTATACACAGTGCCACTGTAATGAATTCTCTGGGAGTAATCTACTTTCATTTGGCCAAAATTTGATTGTCATTTTAGGCTTGTCCAGTTTGACAATAAAAATTAACATTTACAGCTTACCAAAGGAATAGCTGGAGTTCATTGCCACTATTGCAAAGCTGCTTCCGAAATGTCATTATGTTGTCACTGTTAGAGATAGCACTGTAGTTGGGTGGGGTATCTCTTCTGTCCTCCCCATGCTCAGTGAGGGTTGGAAACCTGGCCAAAGACATTGTCTTGCTCAGGTAATTTTCTAACAGGTAGTGTTTCAAGGATATTATGGTGCTTTGAAGACCTGTCTTGAGTGTATCTGCTCCCTGTTGTGGTGGATTAGGGAAGATGGGTTGCCTCTGTTGTTGGAGCATAATGATTTTGTAACTTCCAGAGAACATGGCCTTGCAGGGGGAAGTCTGTGGCACTGCTTTCATGTTCCATTTACCATGTATGATTGTGCACATGCAGGTCAGCAGACATTTAAAATTTAGAGGAATTATGTCCATAGATCAGGAACCTAAATGAATTAGATTTTGGTTTAGTTGGTAAGGTAATGTTAGGTCATAGGTTGGATTTGATGATCTCAAAGGTCTTTTCCAACCTAGTTAATTCTGTGATTCTGTGCAACTATGAGATAGGAGAAACAGGTGTTTCCACATACCATTGTCTTTAGATGTACGTTCTCCATAATTGTTGCTTCTATGTATCCCCCTACCAGCAATACCTCTCTGGAAGGAACCACCCTGTGGGCTCTTTGCTGAACTCAGAGCTGGTGGCTGTGGTTTGTCAGGGAGTGCAAGACTATATGCTAGCTTAAAGCAAGGTCTCAGGCAATGCAGTGGAGTGATGGAGTGACTTGGTAGTATCTGCCTAGTTTACACAGTTGTGGTCCCATGTGCTGCATGCTTTTCTGTTCTTGCCCTTACTATAGATGCTGTGGATCTCTTGAGAGCCTGTTGGTTCAAGAAAGTCTGTAGAACTGCTACATGGCGCTAGACCTCACCAAGTCAGGGCATTTGCCATGCAATGTGGAGACAGAGTGGTCAAGAGCTTTGGACACAGTGTTAATAGAAACACTCATGTTCAGTTCTACATTCCCTTGAGCTGGGTTTTTTCCTTCTCTCCCTGTCTTAACAGCAATGTGTTTTAGGGCAGATGTCACTGCTGATTGCAGAAGTTAAATGAAATACATGCTCACATGGTTGTATTCACAGCAACAACAAACCCCAAGGTGTGTGTGCCTAGCTGAAGAAGGGGAGAGGTAAAAGCATAGGGATTTGAGTTACTCCCATTTTCTGCTTCAGATAATCATTCTTCCTTTTGTCCCACATCCAGGGCCTAGTTTTATAGAAACTCTGAAGTCAGGTCTGGTTTGCCTGGTACTGCGATGCTCCATATAATCCTGCTATTGTCATTTTCTCCACTGCCTCTGAACTCCACAGGCATCAGAAATTACATCCTGTTCCTCTTCAGGATGAGCAGAATTATTTTTTCTTCCCCCTTGCCAAATTCCGGGTTCATACTCTTTTCTGGAATAAGCACAAAAGGGCAGATCTAGAACTGAATTTTAACTGCATTCCTGCCTGGCTCCTTTTTACAGTTTAAAATCGACACTTGGCCAGAAGCTTGTTGGTTTGGTTTGGTTTGGTTTTTTCCTTTCATGTATTTTTCCAGGAATACACACTCTTATACACAGTTGGATAGCAAACAGGCTGATGCAAACCAGTGGAGTACCTGAGCTCTGACTGTAATCAAGCAAGCACTTTTGCTTCATGTTTAAAGACAAAGGCAACCATTAAGCAAACTTTCCTGACTGTTGGGTGACAGGCATCAGCCCTGCAAAAGCATTGCTGTTTGAACTCCTTTTTGTAGTGGCAGCAAGCTTCCTGGAAGCTGGTGTCTGATGAAGGTTTCTTCCTCCAGCATCACAGGCAGTATGTGTGATGCCCTCGGTGCGGGCTCGGGGCAGCAGGTATCCCCACTGTGCTCCTGGCCTCAATGTGCATGTGCCAGCTGGTGCCAGGAGATGACCAAGAAGGAAGCCTAGATTCCTGCCAGTCTGACTGCCAAGACTTTGCTATACGCTGCTTGAAAATACCCTCCAGGCAGGACTGCAGTCCTGGCTGGATTTGTATTTCTGCATGCTCTGCAGGTTGCACAGCCAGAGGTGCAGAACGGGGTGGGCTAAAGCTTAGGTTTCTACTCATTGACAGCTCCTTGTGAAGTAAAAAAGAGTGCTCTTCCCTCCAGCTGGGAAAGGGAGGCCAGAGCATGGGCTGATGATGTGGGCTCACCAGGGCATGTGCTGTACGTAGATAGTGCCATTCCACTGAAGGTTAAAGAGCTTCCCAGGGTCCAGTGGTGAGAGCTGTGCAGATATTTGTCATCTTCTGCCTGGCAGAGGGAACAAAAACGTGACTTGTTTCAAGGCTGGCAACAAGGCATTTGCTCTAGTGCTGCTGCATTTTCTCAGTTATTTTCTCCCTAGCTGAGGTTCCTAGTTTTATATGTCACCTGCCTTTCTCAAGGACTTTCAGTGAGCCAGAGGTTCTCCATGTTGCCAGAATGTTCCAGGGCACAATGCAGTGCTTCTGTTCAGAGCCTTTTTCTTTGCCCTCCTTCTCCCCTCTTTTTTTTCCCCAGTCACCCATGCCAGGCAGAGGTGCAGTACTGCTGAATTATGAGGAACATCTGCTTTGAAGCTGGGATCTCATACCAAATCGACCACGATCTTCTTCGGTCCCAGGATCTCTGCTCGCAAATGCCTGCCTCTACAGAGTCAGAGCTCAGGTGTTTGCAATGACATTGCTGGTTTGCTTGAACTTCTGTTTGCTCTCTGTTCACACTATGTTTTAATCTGGCAGTCCTAGAAACTAGTCAATTTATCATCCAGGGTCTAGCTGTATGTCATAGAATAGAAACCTGGAGATTCTCCAATGTATGAGTATTCACATTAGGTATTGTAAGTATTACATGAGGTTTTCAAATATCCTGTAAATAGCTTACTTGGATTCTAATAACATTTGCCCTGGACAAGATGCTTTCTTCCATCCCCTTCACTCCCTAGAGGCGAGTGATTGCAGATTAGTTAGCTGATAGCAGGAATTTTATCCTGGCCACAGGCGGTTCCAGCAGAGGATTTTATTGATGGGCTTTCATAGCTAAGAGTTAATATAGTTGGGAAAGCACTCTTCTGAAAGCTGTACTGCATTTACTTTTAATGAAGGTAGAAACTGTACTTGCCTCAGAGTGATTTTAGTAGAAGCAGATATCCCTTATCTCTGCTATGACCTCTAATAAGAGTGGCAGGAGAAAATTAAGGTACTATCTTGTTGCTAAGACTCACAGGAATGAAAATCTGGTGAAGTGTCTGGGTCTCAGAGAGTGGTGACTGAAGCCAAGCCATTTCTCAGCTTCAGCTCCTAGCAGGAAGATGATCTTATCATCAGTTACATGCCATCTTATTTAGTAGTGGCAGAACTGTGGTAGGAAACAGCTCTGTCCCAGCATGAGTCAAACAGCAAAGGGATTGCTTTTAGGTTTCAAAACTGCCCAGCATGAGCAGCTGTGGGAAAATGGGTTGTGAAATGATTGGTGCAGGAGTGGACAAGGCTGAAGTAAAATTTTTCAAGGACAGAGACTGTAAGTCTGAGAGATACTGCAGTCATTGAGTAAGTGACAGCACATGATAAGTGGCACAATGGAACAGCTCCTAGTGTTGGCATCACTGCTTTCCCCTCTGCTTCTCCAAGCTATGTCAATGGCAGGCACTTAGCATGCCCTGTAGATGTCTGGTTGCTCTTAAGTGTTTACATTTCATGCATATCTACTCCTACTCTTTTTATCTGATGTTCAAGCAATGTGTAGCCTTGCAGAATTTGGCTCTAAGGTTTTTCAAGGTGGTTATTCTTACACCAGGCTCTGCCACTGAGATGTAGGGGTGAGTCACTTATTGTGCATCGCTTCATGTGGCAAATGGAGTGGCAGCTACATAAAGCAATGCTTAACTGCAGAATTAAAGACAGAGGGTACAGCTCATGAGAGAGAGATGCTTGATATTCTCTATCACTTTTCATATATCACTTCAGGTTTTAGATGTCCAGGTCGTTTGAGGTCCCCTGTGGAGTTGTTTCACAACTTGTCCTGGTGAAACAGTGAGGACTCCACACGGCTTTGCCAGCCATGAATCCCTTTGCTGATTTGTGGCTAGGCAGGGCTTTGTAGACTCACAGGAAAGGCTTGTGTTGGGAAGAAGCAGACAGGTTGGGGTGTGGAAAGAGAGGTATGGGGCCCATTGGATTGTAGCCCATTATGGTTTCTATTTGACTGCAATCTTATAATGCTGTACAGCAAGTTGTCTGCATAAATGTACCAAAGATTGCCTAGTACTGCATCAGTAATTATTAGTGGTGTCACCTGTGATAGCAGAGAGCCCTCTTCCTGTGTCATTGACAAAAGTATTTCTTACCTTTTCATTTTTTGATTTGTGCTGACACAACTAGTAAATCTATCCCTGATATGCAACCTGCTACATCGTAGACTCTACTGAATTTAATTTGCAGTTCTGTGCTCCATCTAATCAGACATTACAAGGACTCCAGTTATGCTTTGTAGATCAGTTACCCTCTCCTGAGCTAGCAGTTTATAACTGAAAATTGCACAACAAGACATCTTTTATTCACTTACGTTCTTTCCAGTGAGCAGTGAAACATGACATTCCTGGACAGAGATTGAACATAGCAGTTCCCACCGTCGCAGCACAGCCTGACTCATTAATGTCAATTTTGCAATCACTGCTTATCTGTAAAAACTAGGAATTATGATTTTAGCTTGTCATTCCAAAATCTAGGGATTGGATTACTCAGAAAACATAGAGGACATATACTTCAATGGCTTACAAACCAGAGAAGGGTCCAGTGATGACTGGACACAGCACAGCATAGTGGACAATACATGCAGAAAATTGCATTTAGAAGCAAGAAAATTAGAAAGGATAAGAGGAGGATCCAGATATACTCTTAGAAGTGGTATACTGTAGAAAAAGATAATTGTATCTTCTACAGGAGAATGAGACACATTAACAGACTTATTTATCTGTTGTCTCCACTGATCTTTCAAAGTGGAAGTAGATAACTTCCCTAGAAATGGGAAGGGAGCATAGGAAAAGGAACTAGTTTGGGACTTGGATCTACAAGAGAAGTTTCCATTCAACCATCTACCTTGTAATGTGATTTTTTTGTCTGCTGATCTGGACCTTCTGATAAACAATGTTACTTGTTCCTGTGCTGCTGTTTTTTTTACAAACAGGATGGGACTGCTGGGATATGTTCCTTGAGTTTTTATTGCAGCATCATCCTCATTACAGGTTAAGACAATAGAAAGATGGCAATAGCTCACGTCTTGCCAGCACCAGCCGAAGATTTCTTTGTCACAGAGCATTTAAAAACTTTCTAGCCAAATAGCATATTGCTAAAGCTTACAGATAACTGTTCTAGCCAATCACTAAAAGCACATATACACTTGCTTCACACAATGCTTGCTTGTCTGCTCTCTATTAACAATACACAATCCTTCATTATTAAGCTTAAAACCTTCTGCTATCTTGCTAAGCATATTTTTCTACAGTCTTAAGGTCTATCTTAGCCAAGCCTAAAACTCAAGCTATTGTTTAATGTCCTTGCTTGCTGCACTACTGAAACTTTTTCTACTTTGAGATTTTGCAGCTGCAGCTAGTTCTAAGTTTTCTGCTCTTTCTGTTTCTAAGGCCTGCTTTTACAGCTTTCTGGAAATCTTTTTACCTTTATTATTTCCCACAGTTCCAACAGGTCAAAGCATGTTAATCAGGTCAGCTGAATTAGTAAGTGTTGGCCTTAAATGATTTCCAGATTTTTTATCCTCTGAGGTTATGGTTTCCTAGCTTTTACTTTGTCTGCTGGAGGCAAGCAGTCTAGTACTTCACTAGGGAACTGGGATGCAGTACAGTAGCAGATGAGCTGGTACTACAGCTGGTGCATCCCTCCCAGGCCTGGCTAGCTTCTTATCCAGCTGTAGCCAGGAGGGAGAGTTGAACAAGATGCAGTTCCATAAAGGAGTGAATCAGAATGCAACAAATGCTATCGCATAATTAGGTCACTGTAATAAGTTCAGAGGAACAGTGTGTTGACATATCCATGTTAACTGTTCACATGACATAAGCTAGGCTGGCCTGCACCCTGCATTGCAGTGTAGCATGTTTTGCAAGTACCCTACTTATGCACAATGAATCTCCCCTTGAAGAGATGAGCATAGAGCACTGATGATGTTGTAGGACTGGGGTATGTGAAGTGTAAGAGCAGGGATCAGAGGCTCCAAACACGTGCTCTTCGTGTCAGAGCACTTGGCTGCATAGTGGCTTCTCCCTTACCTCTGCTCCATTGTTGTCTCCAGTGATTAGTTCCGACACATACCAGAGACTTGTCATCCATTGAAAAGGAAAGAAGGCTGAGCCCAAAGGATGTGTTTGAGGATGCCAGACAAAGCTTGCAAGGTGTGGAGTAGGAGCAGGCTTCGGTGTTCAGGAGAAGGAGATGGAGAGTCTTACTTGAAAGTGGTGGCTGGAGGCAAGTTTCTGCAAACAGGTCCTGTGTGTTACAGGGGAAGTGGGTGCTGTTGCTGTTGTGTTCCTGCAGACTTCCTTATATTTTGTACTGGGTGATCAGGTGGTGTAGTGCCCTCCATGTCTCACCTATGCCCTGTGTCCTTGGCCAGCTCTGTGGCAGCACTGCAGTTCCTGATTGCCAGTTCTGTAGTGGGCTTTGACTAGAATTGCTCTGCAGATCTGAGGGAAACTCTTTTCTACCAAAAGTTTTGAGGAAAGGCCAGAGAGGCCTAAGTTTGAAAGAAAACCATGAACATGTTAATGTAATCTTGATGATGGTTTGAAAAAGACTATACTGTGACTGTTATGTGGGTTAGGGTATTGTTCGGGATTGTTTTTGGCAAAAGCATTCTTTTCCATTGAAGGATGCTTGGAATGCTTGGGATGCTTGGGATGCTTGGGGTAATATATGATGGAAAAAGAACCCAGTGTCTCAGGCTGAGAAATTATACTAGGAAGACCTGGCTTTAATTTTGAGACCTGCCATTACCTTTCTGCCTGTACTGTGCCTTCTGTTCCTTGTATAATATCAGGATTAACAGTGCTGTGTGGAGCTGTCATGGAGATGTTGCAATGAATATGCTGTGCTAGTACTTGGAAATAGCAGTAGCAAAAGAGACCACAGGAGCATACTGTGTCTGCTGTTGTCTTTCCTAAACAAATACAGCCTGGCCACATGCTGTAGTCACACTCTAAGTTCATTTTTTTTTATCTTTTCCTAGTCTGAGAATCTAGTTCCCTTATTAGTAACAAGCCATTTCAGTAGCCTTTTAGGGAGGTAGATCACGGTTGTTATTGCAAAGCAAGCTGAGGCAACATGTGAGGTAATCTGTCTGCTTTGAATGAAGCTGGATTTAGTTCCCCAGGAAGTCTAGGTTTTCCCCATGCAGTGAAGCTATGTTAATAAATTAGATTTCAAATATTTTCTTTCAAGAGCTAAGAATGTATTTTTGGTAAAAAAGTGGAAAGCATACATTAAGATTATAACACATACACTTTCCTGGATGGGTACAAATGTCTTGTAAGCAACAGCCAAATAATTACCTAGGAGAAAAGCAAATACCAGAATAGGGTTATTTTGCTTACTCTCTCCACTGATCAGTTAATATGTCTTTTAATCTCAGGTGATGATGCTGTGGGTTTAGTGAATGTGGATTTTTTAATTTATGTTGGTTTAATTTTTGCATAATTTTCATTAAGATTGACAGTGGCCCAGTGTTGCAGAGACCCAGCAGTAGCTGGGTGTTTCGTGTTTTGCTTCTTAAAAGACCACAGTTTCTCCAGCAGGAATTAGATTGTCATGTTTGGGAAGATTATATTCTAAAACACAAGTGAGTCCAGAGGATAGTGTTGTGCCAGTACTTTACATACTTTTGTGGAGGGGAGGATAAGTGTTGTCTCCCAGTTTCCTTGTTTTCTGGGCTCTAGTGAGTGTAAATTGAATTATTTTGGAGACTGGAGCAGTATTTCACACTTCTGTCACCAATGAGCCTGTTAAAAAAACAGCAGGAGGGGGAGTGCCTTTAGACTGGGGAAGAGGATGTGTTGGCAGATGCTGCTATGTGGCCTGAAGGTAATGTTCTTGAGAGTTTTGTCTCATGAGTGCTTTGTTTTATAGTTAAGTGAGTTATGGCAAGTTTTAGTTCAAGCCTATGTGTCATGTTGATGGGTTTAGTGCAGAGGGTGATGTACAATTTCCTGTAGGCTTCTTGCAGTGTGAAGAGCATCCCTTTGCTCCTGCATGTGATGTTTGCCAGATAAGGAAATATGCATTGGCTGAAGCAGATTTTGAAGAGGGTCAGGTGGGTTACAAGAACAAATCTTTTTAGTCTCGGTATTATCTGGACTCTTATATTCCAGTCTGCATCTAAAAATCTTTGCTGGGATAACCCAAAGTCTGCATAATTCTGGATTTTTCAAAGACCTATTTAAATGGTCCTATTTCTTTTCAGTGAGACTGTTAGAAGATGTTAGGTCTGAATCGCCTCACTATTACTTTGCCTGTGTTGTGACAGCCCCATCATCAATGTCAGTGCAGAAGGAGTGTGAACAAGTGATTTTCCAGCTGTTAGTGCAATGTAACAGTTCAGATTGCTGGAGGTGAGAAGATAGCTTCTTACTGGTTTGGCCGTGCTCTCAGCTGTGTTGCTATGTAACAGAGATGCCAAGGGAAAACATGAGCACACTTTCTGGCCTAGAGTAGAGTGAAGGTTGTGGCTTACTTTCCAAGTGCTTTGCTGAGTATCTTTTCCATGGATTATGCTTACAGCAAAGATGGCAGGATAGACAAAGAAAGGTGCAAACAATCATCTTTCAGTGATTTCAGGTGGTGACGTTTTGGCTTTTTGAAAATATGCACGGTGTAACTCAGGTCAAAGGAGATTTGAACCTTTTGCACATACAACTCACACTTTTTGTTATGATATAGCATTGTTATCACAGGAAATAAATCAGGAGGAAGACTGACTTGGGGAAGACAAGCCAAGTCCTTGAGTTCTGTAGCTTAAAGGGTCTTTCAGCACAACCCTGGTAGCTGATGCTTATTCTCTCTCCTCACTGGACTGTACATAGCCAGAAGGCAAGTAATCATATTTTCTCTGGTCTGGCTTTCAAAGGTACAACTAAAAGTGTGTGGGAAAGGGTTTCTTTTTATGCTAGAATTTTCTTGGTTTCAGTAAGATCTCTCTGTTTTGAATTGCAGTGTGATTTTAATTTTGTGACCACAGGAAACCTAGAAGGACTCTGACCTTTTTGTATCTCCAAATTTTTAATCTCATTATATTTGTATGCAAAAGTTAAATATTTTGTTTAGAGCTACTGACTGCCAGTGATTTTGAATTTGGCTGAAAGAGGCACAGGACTTTTGAAATGCATTATCTTATATACAGGAACTCAGTCATAGGTTGATTCTCTTTGGACAGCCCGTTTTGAAAAACACCACTCTGATTTTCGGAAAGCTGGATGGATATGCATTGTGCTGACTTCCTGGGCTTGTTCTGAAATTCTGATAGCTTTGATTTCCTTCTGCCCAGCATTTCCAAGAGTGCCTGTTTGCTTGCTATCTTGGCAGTCATTAAAAGATCCAGCTGTTCTATGCAGATTTCTCATGGGCTTTCAAGTTTCTGGCAGTGTAAGACGATAGGGAAGGACTAGGACTCTCTACCTGTGAATTCTGTTAGGTTGGAATAAGGACAAGTTTTCTTCTCAGAAAGGCTGAACAGACGTTGGAACAGGCTGCCCAGGGAGGTGGTGGAGTCACCATCCCTGGAGGCGTTTAAGAAAACACTAGACGTGGCACTTGGTGCTGTGGTCTGTTTGACAAGGTGGTGTTTGGTCATAGGTTGGATTTATGATCTCAAAGGTGTTTTCCAACCTAGATGATTCTGTGGTTTCTGTGATTCTGTGATACACGTTCCTGTTCAAGTGTGTGTGTGTATGTGTTCATACGAGCATGTTAAGCTGAAGCAGCAGTGTGATGGGAGACGACACATGTGAAGGGGATCTGAGAAGGACATGGAGTTGACAGATAGGGTTTGGCAGAGGCATGATTTGTCAAGAAGGATTGGAGTACTGGGAAATCAGAATTCTCTTTGTGGGACGTTATTTCAGTGGGATTTTTGGGGTTTTTTTGCCTTCCGGTCTAAGGACTTGTAAAAGGGACTCATCTGTGGCAGAGATTAGTGCAGTCCCTTGGCTGCTGTCTCACTTTCAGCAACCTTTTCTGGTTACTAGAAATATCTTGAGAGTGTGTCTGTGCTGTAGGTACAAGTTGAGTGGCCTCTGAGCTCTGTGGGTATCCATGAATAATTTCTGTTCAGTAACTAAATTAACAGCTAATTCAACAATGACACTTGGTATATTAAGTAGGTTTATAAGATAAACTGACTGGTTTAATTTAATAAAATTGAAATTAAAGGACCTACAGTTGGCAGTTACTAAAGTTTCTGACTGAGCTGTTTTGCAGATGGCTACTGAGCTCATATGATGAGGATGATTTTATTATCACCAGGTCTCATGATTCTGAGAAAATTATAACCACCACTATGTAAATAATCTCCAAGATGAATTGTTTTGTCGTGTAACAAACAGAAACATTTCATATCTTGTGGGTTTGTGGAGTTTAACAAAACTGCCAGGGAGCGTATGTTTTTTCTATAGTCTGTCTTCTCAGAAATTAATCTTTGGGAAGATTATCTTATTATTTTGATCAGCGACTTTCTCTCTGCATACATTTATTTTCACTGCTCTAGATGGCTCTTAATTATTGTGTGTACAATATTTTGGTTTTACCCAATTTCAGTTTTGTAGTTGTTGTGGTTTAATCCCAGCCAGCAACCAAGCCCCAGGCAGCAGCTTGGTTATGCCCACATGAATGGGACTGGGGAGAGAAGTGGAAGGGTAAGAGGTAGAAAACTCATGGGTTGAGATAAAGACAATTTAAAAAGAAAACAAAAGCCACACACATTCCCTGCTTCCAATGGGCAGGCAGGTGTTTTACATCTCCAGGACAGCAGGGCCCCCTCACGCCTCACAGTGACTTGGGACTACAAATGCTGTCACTCTAAATGTTTCCCATTCCTCTTCTTCTCCCCATCTTGAAATACTAAGCAGGATGTTACATCGTCTGGAATATCCCTTTGGTCAGTTTGGGTCACCTTTACTGGCTGTGTGCCCTCCCATCCTTCCAGCCATCCCCCAGCTTCCTCACCAGCTTGGCAGTACAAAAAACAGGAAAGACCTTGGCTCTGTGTAAGCCCTGCTCAGTAATAACAAAAACATCTCTCTGTTATTAACCATGTGTGCAGCACTAACTCAAAACACAGGCCCATACTTGACACTGTGAAGAAAGTTAACTCTACCCCATCCAAAACGAGCACAGTGTTACAGCAGCAGCTGAAACCTTTTTAATAGGGAGGAACAAATGTGAAAAAAGACTAGAGGCTGGAACAACCTATCAGTCAATAGAACTCTTGGTTTCATTTCAGCAATCTCTTTTTCAGGGCTGGTAAGATCTGGTATTCTGGTATCACTTGAAACAGGAAAGTTCTGGGCAAAGTAGCCTGACCCAGAAGATGGGGAGTGTTTCAGAGATAACTGGGAAAATAAGACAACAAACCTTTTAGCAAGCAAAAATCCCCAAGTATTACATCAGTTCAAAATGGAGATGGACCTGGGCAATTCAATTAATACTACTATTGTAGGAAATGACAGTTTGAGACACTTGGTTTTGTGCATGAATTCTAGTATGGCTTATAAAAACAGAACTTGTTCCCTTTCTGCTTTTTTTTTTGTTTGTCTGAATACAGGTCATATGTAGTATTCTACTTACTTTCTGAAATAAGCCATTTTTTGAGTATCCTTTCCTTAAGAATATAGCTTGACAAGAGTGGTAAGCACGTGATGATATTAGGCATCAAAGGCTGAAGAGCTATCACATGGATGTTGCAATTCAGCCTTTCCTAACAGTTTATCTGTCTAGAGTTGTTGTCTTCATGCCTGAAGAAGCATATACTTTATAGCATGAGAGCATTTGGTTATGACTGATAAAAAGATTTGCTGAGGAATTTAAATTAATTTTCTTGTCCCAAGGTAGAAGTAAACCAAAATGTTGCATGGAAATGAAGCTAATGATGTCTTAAATGCAGTGCTGGAGACTGTACAATGACCCAGGGAAATCCATTCCTCTTCTTCCCTTTCCATATTAGCTTTACCTCGTACCCTACACATTTGCAGATGCAAGCTGATGTCTTCTTCTTGCGGACCATAACTGCTGATCCTTTTGTTTGTTAGCTGTCTTCTGTAGGCAGGATGAATTGTGATGATGCCTGTCTCTTTCCTCAGGCTTGTTTTGTCCTGAATTGATTAAGCCAGTGTCTTCATCCTTTCTGGTAGCTTATGTTTCCAAACCTCTGAACAGTCTTCCTTTTCTCCTCTGGACTCTGCATTTGTTTATGTCTCAGTAGAGTAAAAACAGGATGCAAGAGACTGGCAGAGGCCTTGACAGGTCTGGATAGGACAGCTTAATTACTTCCCAGTTGTTATGTATTACAATACTGGAAACTGCTTTGGCAGAAACATCATGTTGTTGATTCACAAAGTTTCTAATGCCCTGCCACCCACAGATCCTGTGATGGTATGACTACCAATAATTCCTCATGTTTATTTTTGTATTGATCCTGATTTTTGCTTCCCACATTTTGATTTGATCCACCTGAGATTATCCTTTCATTTTACCATAACTGTTGTGAAATATTGCACTATCTCCAAAGAGGAAGTTCTGCTGACCTTTTTGACATTGGAATTAAAACAACACTGACCAAAAAGGAAAAAAACCCAAACCAAACCAAATCAAAACCCCACCAAAACTGGTTGTAATAAATCTTCATGTACTGAGATAGAGACTCAGGAGTTCACAATCAATTTTGTTATTTTTAGCTCCTTAGCCTATTACAGAAAGGCACATTCAGTTTGCAGTGAGAGCCCCTGTCCTGGGAGGACCTCATAGATTGTCTTGCCTAAACATACTGCCTGTTTCTAAGTCTAAAAAGTCCTTTGATTTCTGTGCCCTTTTGGTTTGGAAGCTCAAGAGATATGACAGGCTTGAAACCCAAATTTGTCAGAAATGTTACAAATTAATTGTAATTGTGCATTTATTCCATTAATGTAGTAAATCCCATAAGCGTTTACTGGATATGAAATACTTATTAAATAATGTCAGAACATATGAAGAATAAAACGAAATGTGGAAGGATTATGGTGTTTTAGTTCATTCAGCTGTGCCAGTTTGTGCAGTGATCCTGAGTGCAGTGTGTTTTGCAGTGCTGCACAAGTCCCAAGCCATGTGTGACTGCAGCCTCCTAAGCCGTGGTACAGCTGTGCCCAGTAACACAGGGCAGTGTGTGTGCTCTAGCTTAAGTCCATGTTTGGTGTGCATTGCTTGGAAAGGGAAACAGCAAATGTTTTAGGAGCTCTAGTAGTGTGTCTGAGGTTGTGATATTTCACAGCTGCAGAGGAGGATTTTTGCAGTTAGACGCTTTAGTGCCAGCAGTGAGCGCATGCTCCAAGTTTCTGGTAGTTCCTGGTGTGCTGTTTCAACAAGCTTGGTGCATCCATCTGGTCATTCTGTGAAAAGGCAATCTGGTGGTAGCACTTGGGCTGTTTGTTAACTGTGGGGTTTTTTTTCCACTCCAAAGTGTGTGCTTTCTGCAAGGCTTCTTTTGTATGTTAGCTGTAGGTGTTCT
>VXBC01003389.1:9279-52587 GCA_013399945.1 Ploceus nigricollis | reverse complement strand
GGACTACCTGAGCATGACAGAAAGGCTGAAGTAAACAAGTATTTTTGCTAAAAAAAATGCTGATATGGGCTATTAGGAAAAGAATAGAACTGATACTGGTTTAGTCAGAAACTTACTGATGAGGGGAGGGTGAGAAGATATCCGGTAAAACTAACTATTTAAAAACCAGCAGAAGCAGGCACATGCAGCCAAGGCTTCTAAAGGAACTAGTACAGGATAGTACAAACTACTAGGCAGCCTGTTTGAACTTTCATGGAAAACAAATGAGATCCAAGGAGACTGAACTAAGCAAATGTAGTAACAGTCTTTGACAAGATAAAAGCCATGTCCCTGGAAATTGTTAAGCAGAAAGTTGAATTAAAACAATTTTCAAATGTTACGAAGGTCAAAGATGTCAGCACTTATATCAAAAACAGTTTTTGAGCTATTTTGAATTGAAATTGAATTAGGCCTTTCTGCTGGTACAGGATTGCAGACCATTCTGTGCAGTGCTGTTGCAAGAACTCTATCAGCACAGAAAAAAATTATGCTAAGCTTAAAGTATGAATTATTTTTATTTCATGATTGCTGGAGTTTGATTTTTGATGGTGGTTTTCAAAATGTGCAGTCATTTCATGTATGATTGCCTGGTGTCTCTGGATGGCTCCTCTGTCTGACCAAAATTTAAATCATCACTGTGCTGCACCAAATATATCTTTGACACTATGTACTGAGGGTTGACCAAGTTGCTTTTGAGTTTCATGGAGCCCTTCAAGATAAAGGGTTGTGCTGACAAAATTTTGAGGGCCTCTGGAGCAGAGCTATGTGATTGCTGAGTAAACTGAAAACATGGGTTTGCATTAATTGAAACATGAGTTAAAGTGTCTCTATGTTCCATCCTGGATAAAAAATAAATGTGCTGAAATATTTTCTAAGGGCCTCTGCAGAGGGGTGATATATTCCCAGCAGAGGCTGTGTATCTCTAGCGGACAGGCTGGGAACACATTTATTATTTGGATTGACATTTATCTGACCATCCTTCTTGCAAAAAGAGGACTTCAGAGAAATCCCACATTCCATTGCTGGCATAGCTTGTTTCCTTAGCCAAGGATAGAGAATGAAGTAGTTACTTGCCAGGGTGTACAGCCTTTCAAGATTTGTTTTACTTGATTTGAACTGTTCAGGAATGTGTATGCAGTTGGACATGCTAACTGAGAGCCTGCTGTATGACTCAGGTTTGCACCTTTTGAGCAGTGGTGCTGCTGTTTTTGTGTTTGTGAGCTTGCACTGTTCTGGTATGAATGAAACAAGCAGGACTGTTCTCAGGTAGCAGTTCTGTCCACTTCATATGAAAGGTCTCCTGGAAGGAATTGTACAGGGGAATTGCAGTAGAGGCCACAGGGGATTGGGGTTCTGGGTTTGGTACTAAGCTTTGATGCTGAGCAGAGGACATACCAAGGGAGTGAATTGTTTCCCTGTGATCTCATTCTAACCATTTACGGGTGGATGTGAAAGCACTTCCTTCCACAGTGCTTCTTGTCATCAGGCAGAGAATCAATACTGCCATGTCAGGAGAATCTGATACATCACCCTGTAACTCGAATTTCATACTGAAATATTGACACCTTTTGCTGTTGCGTCGGGGAGGTATGGAGAGCCTCATTATAAAATCAAATATGACAGCACTTAACATGTGACCATCAGGAATGGACCCTACCCTTCTTCCCACCTTTGGAGCAGCAGAAAACTGGGAACACTGAATTGAGTGAGCTCTTACTGGACTTGTCAGGTCTCCAGCCCACCAATGGCACTTTCATCAACTGAGTGGCTTATTTGGATAGTCACACAGTCAAAGTGGATGCCAGCAGGTCAGAAGTAAGCAGAAGGGGAAGACAGCCTGGAAGAGGGTGCTTGGAATGGAAAAGGAAGAGAATTTATCTGGGTTTTGCAGCAAGAAGAAAGGCTTCAGCCCATGTATCACAACCAGCTCAATGTGCTCATATAGTGTGAAATCCTATTTTTGAGAGCAAGAAGGCGAGTAGAAGAAATGAAGTGAGACACTAGCAAGTGTTACACCTAATCTTCAGCACTGTTCAGCTGGAAACATGTAGCTGGGTAGGGCTGAATTTTTGGGAAGTGGTGTGCATGCACATGACAAAAGGCTTTAATGTGCTCTATGCTTGAAATTCATATGTGCATTCACTGTATTTTGGGCTCACAGAGATCACAGTGAGGCTGATGTGCAAAGTATCCAGTGGCTTCTGAAATCTCTTCAAAAACTTACATTTCCTTTTTACATTAATTCCAAACCTCTCAGCAGATTCTGGAAATGTGACCATGTTTCAGAGGTTTTTTGGGATTTATATAAGAGTTTGAAATGCAGTTTTGAGGGATGATGATTTCTTTCCATGTTTGATCTGTCATAAACAGATGTTATTCTATATAGAATTTCCTAACAAGATGTTGGTTGTGAATTTTCTTTTCTGCACCAAGTGCATTGAACAATGTAATAAATATGGCATGTTCTGAACAGGAATCTCTGTTGTCCTTTTAGGTTTCTGTTTAGTTTTGTTGAATCTTGAACGGTGCAGAGCCTGAAAAACTGGCATGGTTGGGAGAAACACAAGTCTGGTTTTGGTGGAGGAGTGGTTTTGAATGAATGTTCTTAGGACAATGTCTCGGAAGATTCCTACACTAGCAGGGCTCTTGTGGGCTTTTCTTCCCAGATGAAAAACTGCTGTGTCTGAAAAAATTAGACAAGAAGTAATACTGACATTTCTCTGTCGTCAGTGAGGCCCTGTCCTGCTCATGTGTATGGAGGCAAAAAAGCTCCCAAGTGTGAACTCTAGTAGAAATCAAGCCAATGCATCTGAGAAAAAAACTGCTGCTAGAAAGGAAGGGGATGTTTAGAGTTAGGGTTGCTTTGGAGGGCAAATGACCACAACTTTGGAAACAGACTCTTGACAGAATGCAGTGTAAGAACTGCAGTGTTAGGGTGCACTGTGTGTTGTGGCATGCTGGTAGTGCTGAGGAAGGGCTGCATCGGGCTGCCTGTGAGCTGTGGCACAACCTAGTCCATCAGGGCCCTCACTGTTAATGAGGTCAAAGATTCCCTACCTGGGAATGACCTGTCACTGGCCCTCAGACACCACATGTCCTGTTCTTAGGAGGCATCTTTGTGTCAGAAATTGTTAGAAAGTTTACAGACGAGTCAAAGATACCAACAGGGCAGCATTTTTCCTAAGATGATCAAATGAAGAATTTGTAGGAGTTCATGTTTATGAGAGATTCTTTCTTCTGTGTGATAGATTTTGACACAAGTTTTTAAATTCCAGCATTACATTCCTTGCATATGAGTTTGGGAAGAGTGTTTAAATTCTTCCATGTATATGAATATTTTTAAAACCCCTGTAGAAGCTATATGGTGTGGGATATGTAGACTATTGCAAGGGCTGAATATCTGCTGCTACTTATTCTGTGTCACAGTGCAGAGTGATTGATATAATCACTGATTGATACCAGAGTAATCTCTGAACTCTTTTATCCTTAATCCAGTGTCACAACACTGCACAGACACAAGGCTTGTGGACCTGCATCTCAGATTTTAACTGAAGACACAGAAGCATAAGGAACTCCAGTAGGTATTGCCTGACACTGAGAAGGTGCACACTACGAAAAATGTAATGATACAGGAGGGAGGCATACTTCAGCAGATCTTTGGGGTGGATAACAGTAGTGAAATTTAACCCAGGACTTTGTACATGTTGTGTTCTCATTCAAATGTAAGTTTTAAGGGTAGACTTTTTGAAGTACAAGTCTCATGCCTATGCTGTAAAGACCTTCTTGAGGGTGTGTTGTTCAGAAAATGGAGCTGAGTTACTTGGTAATGCCTGGGAAAGATCCCATTAGTCTGTGAGTACAACTTGTCAGAATTTACCTAGCTTGGGCAGGGTAAATATTTCAGCCACCTAAATTATTTTTCTCTGATTACCTTTTTGTTGTTTTGTTTTTGTCACAGTTTTAGCAACTACTCACTACACAACTGCTGTTTTACAATATTATTTGTTATTTTCAAAATTGAGTTTGGAGAAAGATGTTTTCATATCCTTTACAATCTTTTGCACCAGAGCTTTATGCTTTGGTGCTGAATGTTACAGACCATAAGTCAATATATTCTTGCATTTTTCCATACAGAGAGTTGCTGGTTGAGTTGATACCAGTTACACTGTGGCTTTTTAATGTAATTTCTGAAAATCATTGCCCTGCCTAGCCCAGGAAAACTACCCAGTAATTCCCTTTGAGGACAAAGTGTAACATGCCCATAAGATAAATCCTGACATCCTTTGTTCTTGTTTCTGTTCATTTCGTCACACCCCAGAGCCTGCCTGCTTATCTTGGACCATTTTAATCTTGACAGTCAGACTTACATAATCACGGTGACTTTGCAAAAATTCTGAGCTCTTAGCAGATAGCTCTGCTTTTCTCACGGATCTTTGAGCAAATGTTTATCCAGAACACTTACCCTGACAGTAAGTGTGTGTGACCATGTGCTGGAACTGCTGTGGGGAAGGTGACCTGCCCTGGCCTTTAAAAAAATGATTTGACTATCTAGGGCTCAAAAGTGCTATAGAAGACAGAGTTAGCTGCTGGAACAGTTGTCTACCTTGTTCACTGAGATGTTTAAGAAATTTCTATTCAGTTTGTCTAAAAGGTTTGAGTTCAGAGATATTCTCATGGCTTTTTTGCCTTTTTTGCCCCACAACATCTTGCGATACCTTTTTTTTTTGTCCATTCCAAGTGGTAGTGATGGAGGAGACCTTTAATAAAGCTTCTGCTATCCAATTTGAGCTAGCAGCCTTCTGCCTTCATATTTTGATGGACTGCAGTTACATTTTGATTATATAACACTTTTATTTTCAAATGTAGGCAGCAGGGGAATTCGAATAATAAAACCATGAGGTACAGTGAACAAGTCTCAGGGCTAGCAGAGGAAAATAAGAATCTTTTCTTCTGGCTTTGGATGCACTGAAACTGGCTCAGAAATCCACAGGTTAAAATCTTCCATATTTTGCCTGCAACAGTTTACCTTATAGGAGATGTCTTGCAAATCAGTTGAATTTAGACAGCCACTTAAAATTCCTGAGGAGTCCTTGCTGACATGCAACAATCCTTTTCAAGAGCAAAACAAAGAGAAAAACATAACAAAACCGCCCAGATATTTTCTAGCCTTTTGCTCAGAAGTGCCCAACACTCAGCAGTTTCCTGGCAGCGTTGGCAGCAGATGGATTTTCCTGGGTCTGAAAATCAAAATACTTTAGATTGGTGTATTGGCTGAACTGGGACAAGTGGTCATGTCCTAATGTGGTCAGCCAGGGAGGTGAGTGGAAGTGCCATCTGGCAGTGAATCCATGTGACTCATTCCAAGAGTATCATCTCAAGGGGTTCTTACTGCACAGCTGGTGGCTTGTAAATTCCTATCCTACCTTGGGACATGGTATTTTTTCCGTGTGGCTGAGCTCACAGGTACTACGAAGAACATTGATTTAGGCCTGTGTCTCACTATTTGAAAATTTTGTGAGCTATTCCTCTTGGAAAGCTTTTGCATTGAGAACTTCCAGCCTTTGATCTTCTTGAAACCAGCTAGGGACCATTCCAGCAGTTCTTGTTTGAAGTTTTTTGTTGCAGGTGTAACAGTACATAACAACATAGAAATATAATGTAAATTCTTCCTTTCACTCCTGTACCCATGGAAAGGTCATCTGGTGCTCTGCTGTGCATCCTTTGGGAAGCCAGAACTTCTCTTAAAGATGCTTCTAGTTACCTACAACACAAACACTAGTTCAAAACTGTTGTTCTGCTTGGAACAGCAGCCAAAGTCCTGGCCTAATTGTTCTATTGAGTGGAAAAATATCTTATCAGTGCTGAATGTTTTATACAGAACATGCTCTCCTAGCTGGAAGAACTTCAAGAAAATCCAAAGATCTTGTTGCATGATTACCAGAAGACATGTGATAACTGTCTGGGCCTGTTCATGGCGTTGCAAGGTTAGGTTGTTTACTCTAGTAACCTTATAGTCTTGATTTGTTCACACATACAGGAATCGTGCAAGTAATGTACATCGGTTTTGCAGAAAGAGGGGGAAGCATTCCAGCCAATTAAAAATATGTGTTCTGAATTATTTCGTTTCACCAAAAAAAAAGATGTACAAATAATGGTGTGACTATGTTCGGTATTCTAAATTTCTAAGGAAGTGATCTTTGAAACTGTTGTTGAGTTTAGTCCTAAGCTATACATGGCCTGTGGTGGAGAGGGCAAATTAAAAACATACTGAGGTAGGAACTTGTAAAAATTTTTCTTTCATCTAGCAGCATTCCAAAGAGCATCTGTGAGCACTGAGTGAAAAAAACATGGCGGCTAAATCCCAGGTCATTAATACCAAGTTTGTTTAGTTTCTGTAATTGTGAGTCAGGAAGATAAAATGTGCTTCTAAATGTTGTCCTTGAAGCTGTGAAAGATAGGTAGTCTTCAGCAGTTTTACTAGCTTACTCCTTACAGTCACAAACACAGTGAAGTGTCATCATTTCTACATTTTTTAAATGCTTTCTACAGTTGGAAAGCCAATTTGTTTCCTTTCTAAGATAATTTTCCTGTACAGATGTTAAAAAGTGTAAAAAAGGAAGTTTGTTTTATTAACCTCAGTATTTTAGTTTTGTTTCAACTGCATTGAAGACTATCCAGTGAAAAGGAAGGAGGAGGAAGTGGATCAAAACAACTATTTTAGGGAAAGATTATTTAAAACAAACAAACAAACAAAATGCCAACTAAAACATAGTTGCAGATGTTGCATTTTAAAAGTATAGCTAGTCTTAGCCCAGGAAACCCTGGTTTCAGGTTTTTTGCTTTGCAACTTGCTTATTCTTTTAATACAATCTTGAGATGGTTCTGTTAAGTGTCTTGTGAAGTAAGTATTGGGCAAAAGAAAGAAACAATTGCTACTAGTGTACTGGTTAGATAGTTCTGTAAATTGGAAAGTGAGTATATTCTAAGAGAAATCCTGATTGCTAGTATTTCCATTTCATTTGGATCATTGTTCCCAATGATTTTGAAGCTGGACATTGCTAAATTAAGAAATGCTGAGTAGGAGACACATAGGAATGCTGAGTAGGAGACACATAGGAATTCTAAGTGTAGTAGTTGAAAATAGAGGGGATTTTTTTTGCCTTCAACTTTGCTCCAGGACTGTAGAAACCTGAAATTAGACAAAGAGCTAGTCCCTAGTTTTGTTTCTTCAAGTAACAATGTATCTAATGGAGATTTGATATGTGAAGGTTTTAGAAACAAACTTAGCTAACATTTACAAAATATTTAACAAATATGGAATTTAAAAAAAAAAGTTTAATCTGTCTCCAGTAGTGTGCAAATATGGATCACCAGTTCAAGGATTTCGTATACTAAACGAAGAATGCACTTTGTGAAAGCTTGGGAGATTCCTGCAGGACAGGGAGGAATCCCAATAAGCTTGGATGGAGATTTCTCAAGACTAGTGCAGCTGCAGGTTCATAGTCACATAATTAACCCTATAGAAAGATGAGAGCAAGTTCCTATGAGGTCTTGGAGGTGTCCAGATCTGAATTACAAGCCATCCTGAGAAATGGGAACAATCTATACTACTGCTGGTCTTATTCCACATTCAGCACATACAGGGGCATTTATGTCTGCTGCAGTCAGTGGAAACATAAAAGTTACATTTTACACTGTAGATCAGTGTAAATTACTAAGACAAAAGGCTATGTATTAGTGCAGTCTATTACAAGTAAATGGGTTGCACTTCTTCCAGCAGTGCTGTACGCAGTATTCCTTTGATTCAACATTATCAACCATCCTTATGCAATAAGAAGAAAATGAAAAATTCATTAATTGCTTCTAAAGCCTTGTTTTTTACAGCTCCTAGTTGAAAAAGGGTTGGTTTGTGTATTCCTATTTAAATTCCAGATAATAACTTAAAACTTTCAGTGTCTTCTGTTTGGTCCTGGTAAGACATACTGCAAAAATTTGGCATAAGATGTGTTAGTGTGAATTTATTGTCAGCAAAGACAGATCAAATTTTTCACTGCCTTTACCTGTGTCAGCATTTTTTTGTCTGACTTGAGACAAACTGGATATCGTCTAAGTGACTGAGATGATCCTGCTACAGAAAAAGTGCTCCCTCTACTTGCAATGCTGGCTTTGAGAAAAAAACCCAAATATCAATAATATTAAGCCCATAGGAAATGTGTAACTCATAAGTAACCTAAAGTAGTTTCCATTTCCTTTTATTTCATTGACTTCTACTGTTCGTCTCTTATCTGCTGGGCAGGCCCCTCATACAACCTGTCTCTGCTAATGGCTTCAATCCAGTCTTTCTCACAGAAGTGGTTCAAATTTGAGAATTTGCCTCATTTTTCTCTCTTCTTTACTAAAGCAACTGTTCTGAAAGTGACTTAGACTGGTCTGAAGGCTGCAGATGGTGGGTTAAACCTCCTTTTGCCATTTTCAGCCCATGCCAAATCAGATTTCTCCCGCCTGTGTGTGCAGGAGCTCCTCATGGTAGGTGGGTTAAGGCTTCCAGGCTCTGTCACTGCCAGTCTCAACTTTCTGCTGAAGGCTCACCAGACTTCTAATGAGCTGTATCACACTGGAGCAAGAAATCGTGCTTTCTTCTCAACACTTGGCCTCCTGGATCATTACCATGTCAAAGGAGGATTATTGACTTTGATAGTCATGGTGCTTTTGATTTAAGGCCTGCTTTGATCTGGGGCAATAGTGTTCATTGGCCCAGAGAAGCAATGGTCTCCTCCAGGTGAAGAGCAAGGAGAGAAACATGCTTTTGAGAAGGAGGAGAAAAATGGAAAGAATTGGCTGAAGAGGCTGAATGGAAGCTGTAATGGGTGCAGTTTGTCTCTGGGAAGGACCCAAAAGCAGCCCATGATTCCTTAAGACAGTTAAAAGCAAATTGTCCGGCTGAGTGATCCCAGAGCAAGGAAGATGCTCCCCAGACTATAATTCAAGGGGCTGAATGGCCCTCAAAAACTGAGAGCAGAAAGAAAAAAAACCCTGAAGATGAGGCAAATGATGGAACAGATGTGAGCGCTTTTGTTGGGAAGACTTGGAGGCTAGCAGGATGGCGATAGGCTAATTTGAGGTAAATAATACCAGGTTCCTTTCATATGCAGAACAGCACTTTGATCCAACGTGGATGAAAGTACTGAAAAGTGAAGAGGATGGCAGGGGGTCTTTTGTCTTTGACAAAAAAGACATCTGCCAGGCTCTAACTCCCTTTTCCCCACCCCCTTAGCCTAGCAGGCCACTCCAACAATGTTAGCAAAGGGGACAAGCGTCTCCTGACAGCTGAGGAAATCTCCAGGAGGAGAATGAGGTTTGCAGCAATATGTATACTGGAGAGCTTAATCGATTTTTCCACAGTACAGAAAGGGAGAGAATTGGGGGAAAAACAGAGATCCCAGTGAAAATGGGAGGTGGGAGATAAAAAATCCCTTTCTAATAAACTTGTTACTTTTGTTCTCCAAATACATCTTTTCAGAAGATGCTTTGATGCTAGTATGAATACACTTAATGGAGCAGAGTAGGATGGAGTTGCTGGAGGGGGTGTGTGAAATGAGGAAGAATAGTCGTGCAAGGAGGATGAATGTAGAGTGATTTCTGTGGATTCCAACACAGGAAAGATCTTGGAAATAGTAAAATAGTGTAATGCAAGATACCTGCAAGAGTGATGCCTACTTTCTGTACCACCTGCTGGAGGATCTCAGATCTACCCAAATTCTTAGTTTTAATTTCTAAGAAAAATCGAAAATTTCTTTTTAACCTTTCCATATTTGCTGTTTTCTTAACTGCTTGGAATTGCTAGTAATGAAAGGACTGCAGGATCGAATGGGGATTTCGGAAGGCAAGCAGTATTTGTGCCTAGCAAATATAGCAATTCCAGACCAGCTGTTGATATGGTCTCTGCTTCTGCTCTGTTGACTTTCTTCAGTTTTTCACATCTGGTAAACAAGATTGAGATCCAATTTGCAGAATTTGATGGCTGTGGTCTTTTTTAAGCATCACTTTGCATCTAGTCTGATGTTTTCTTTGAGAAGTAATGACAGATAATGAGTTATCAACTTCTGAGCAAGACCCATCTCAGTAAATTAAATCCTTTAAGAACAGTAGGTTCAGGAATCTTACCTTTTTTTGAGACCCTGACAGTGTTTATCCATTACTATTTACTGAAGATAACCTTCTCACTAGGGCAGAGCTTTAAACAACCTCTGATATCGTAAACAGATCCTACCCCTCTACTCCCCACATCCCCTTCTCTTTCTGCTGAGGAGTTTGAATTCCCCTAAGAAGGTAGGAGTGATAGAGGAATTGAGAGGAACAATCACATTGCTTTGAGAGGCTGTACACTCATGCTGATGGCAAATTGTAATCCTGTGTAGTTGTTCAGTAGGTGTGGATCATCCCCCCTTCAGCAGACGCCACCGTTCTGTTCAGACCAGCTGATGTGGAGAGTATTTTTGACAATAGAATTTCCTGTACTCCAGCTGTGCAAAGCCTGATGCATGAATCACTGTAACTCATTAAGGAGGCCTAATTGTCAAGGACACTGATGCTCTCTTGATTTCTTCCTCTTTGTTGTATCTTGACTTTTCTTGCTCCTGGTGCAGAAGGACTTGAGCTGCTGCTGCTGTCCTCAAAAGAGTGGAGACTACCTCTGTCCCTCACAGCACCAAGGTGGAAGCCCATTCTCTATGTCGGGAACTTCAGGTGATTCTTGTGTGACTCCCTCTCATGTACTGTGTACAGTGATAGGATGCAGGTCTAGGTCTGAATGTGGAAAGATGTTGTTTGTGGGGAAGTCTGAGCTGTCAGGGAACAGCTGTAGTTGTCCATGACAAAGAAAAGTAGTTGACGCATTGCTACACGAGCCACCAATATGGCCATGGAGTCCAAGGCAGGCTGCTGGATGCTCTGTCCCCAGGCAGTTGTGGTTAGGATGGGATGTAGGAGTCTTGAGCAGTGAGCTGGGACACTTTGAGATTAAACATGAACAACCTCTTTGTAAAAGGTCTTTTGCACTTTCCCATTTGGGCAGGCATCTGCTGCTGCCATCCTGAAATTTCTTCATATGTCCAGTATCAACTCTCACCCCTCCAACCAGAAAGATGTACTCTTAGCAAAGGCCATAGAGCTGCCAAAGCTGCCTCACTGGGGCAGTTTTTTGTCATGTCAGCAGTAAGATTAGAGATATGGAGGAAGAGGGGATGAGTTGCCTCTGTTCCTGTGAAATGTGTGCAGTAATCCTCCATAACTGTAGGTCATCATTGAAATTTATGCTGTGTTTTTAGGGCAGATTTACGTAGCTCTTTGCAGCTTACTGTGTGCTCACAGGAAGGAAGATGCCTATATGGCTTGGCCTGGCTGCTGCAGTGCAGGCCCAGTCTGTTTGGAGGCAAGACTGAATCTATTTAACCTGAAGTGCATTGCAAGGGAGGAGGGAAGAGATCTGTATGGACCTGAGGGTAGCATGCAGAGCAAGTGACAGCAGAAGTACAGGCTGCAGGGGTACAGCAAAGAGAGGAAGATTGTCTTTTTTTCTCATGTCTCACCCAGCAGGCTGGTGTTTTCTCCACAGAAACTAGTTACCCTCTACTGGTTTGTGTTTGGATGAAAATCAAACAGTAAAGATTGCAAAACCTCTTTGATGTGCTTAGTTTACATTGAGGCAGTGCTACCTGACCAGCTCAGGAGGCTGTTACAGTTCCTGACTGCTATCTGGACAGGGACTGTCTGGTCATTCTTTTGAAGTCTGGAAAAGGACATACTGCTTTAATGGTAAATAATCAAGCAGGTGGTGTCCAATTGCTTAAAAATAGGCCATTCTCACGGAAGTGCTTTCGGCTGGACTGATTGTACATATGACATTTTCCTGGCATGGCCAAGCAGTCATGGCTGTAGAAGTCCCATATTTTCAGGATGGATTTGGCTTGTCTCTCAGTGAATGTTGTCTGGTCATTAGCATCTATTAAGAGTTCTCTGAAGCCAAACAAATGGAAAATTATGACTTTAGAGTATGATAAACCCCAGCCTGCATGCAAACCTTTGTTCAGACATAAAGTGGTTTCAATTTGGTTTTGTTCCATTTACTTTAAAATCTAACAGAGGTCCTTTGCAAGATAGCCACTGCTTAGTTTGATGTACCTTGCCTGAGTGTCCACATGGAGTTATTATTTTAGTTGAGTGCGTTTGTACCAACAAAGTGAATTCTTTCCCTTTTTACAAAAACAGATGTGAGTGAATGTTGTTATTCGTCCTTCCAGAATTAATGCTACGTTATGTGCTTTCATATTGGGTTACATACACAGTGATTTGGATCCAAAGAGGTAAGTCTAGCTATAGTAGGGACAGCATGATTTCAAGTCTGGTGGAATTTGCACCTTTCTGTAGAAGACAGATGGTTGTGGTGGGGGAGGGAAGTTGCACCTGCTTGTTTCCACATCTGCTTGGTAATCCCAAAATTTGGTTCACATAGTCTCAGTACATTGAGTATGCTTACTCATGTGTGAGTTTCATAGTGTTGGCAAATACTTTCAGTTCTAGACTGCCTTTGATGGTGTTTGAGGCAAATGTCCAGGAGGAGTTAATTACACAGAGAGTAACCAGAGCTTACAAAATAACACTCTCATGAGTAATTTTTTAAAAAATTCAAAGCAGTAATCTGAGCTTCCTTTAAAAATAAAAATAATAAACCAGTAGATAGTCAGAAAGTGTGTTACAGTTGTCCAGTTTTGGTATGAAGACTAGTGGTAGCATGAGTGTAAACATGAAGAGATGGGCTTGGAAGAGATGGTAGTGTTTTACTTGCCAGGAGCTTACTGGTCCCAGCACAGGGGAGTATGCAGCTCCATGCCTCACCAAAGGTGCCTACAGGGATCCCATGTTCAGCCTGGGGAGTTTTCACCTCAACTCTTGCCTTGGCTTCCTGCCTTTCTGGAGCTTGGTGGCTGCTGTCTGCCGTGGCTAGAGGTACAGAGATTCTGTTTGGCTTCAGAGACACCTGTTGGTCCAAAGTGTTCTCTTGTCCCTTTTACATGGCTGCCACGTTCATGGGCTTTGCAGTGCCCAAGGCAGGGGGCAGTTGGATCAGCAGCCAGTGTCTGGGTCAGGCCCTGAGGCCACCACCTTGGGAAAGCCCTGCTGTGCTGGATGTGGGGAGGCAGCCACATCTGGAGGGCGATCTTCTCTGATCTTCTCTCTTTATGTGCAGCAGAGAGGTCCCTGGGGATAGGAGCTGTGGCAGCCAGATAGTTTTCCTTGAGGCAAAAGGGATGGGAATGTTTGCATTCCCAGGGGAAGGCTGAGGAGGAAGGAATGCTGTCAGCACCCTGCCTGTGGAGGCAGTCAGCTGGGAGAGACTGAGTGCTGAGCAGCTGTAGGGGGAGCAGCTTCCCGTGCCCCCCAACAGCCACCACTCTTCCCTGGCCTGCTCCAGAGAGCCATTCCTGCCTGAAGTAGATGTGATGTTTGAAAGGAGACACAAAGCAGGAAACAACAGCCTGTGACTATTCTTGCAGATGAGGAAGGAAGGGAAGGAGAAGGAAGGGAAGGAGAAGCCATGCTTAATTTAGGTAGGTGGCTGAGGGGCTATGGGGATAGGAGCCTGTAAGGCCCTGGGGCTCTGTGGTGGTCAGGCAAACTGTCATCTAAGGGAACAAGATTGTCTTTGCTTCAGCCTGCTGCTTTGTATCATCTATATTAATCAAGTCACAGGCAAAGCCCCATTGAGTTAAATGTGGTGAGTCCATTCCCTCTGAGCAGCCAGGATCCAAGGTGTGAGTACCTGTGGAGCTGTAGGAGGCATGGGGTGGTGATGTCTAGACTGGCAGGCTCAGAGCAGGAGCAGCTTCAGAGAGCCTTCAGTCAATGGCTGTGTGTCTGTGACCTTCTCCTGGGATGAAAAGAGAACTTACCAGGAACTCTGTCTTTTCCTCCCTTCTTCCTCTCCCTCAGGTGGTCTTTGCTTTGAATCAGACTCTCTTGCAGCAGGAGAGCCTCCGAGCAGGGAGTTTCCAGATCTCCTATACGACAGAAGACCTTATCAAGCATTACAACTGTGGGGACCTCAGCTCCATCATCTTCAACCACGACACTTCTCAAGTGAGTCTTGCCACTGCAGCCCTGGTACTACACACATCTCCCTGTAGTGCTAACCCCTGTAACACATGTGCTCATCTCTCCTCAGGCAGGCCCTTTCTGGGTGAGGGCCAGGGGCATGTGGCTGGCTCCCTGGCATGTCTGCTTTCCTAAGCCTTCTGTTCCAGGAGTCTGCACCACTTCAACCCCTCTCTTGCACCCAAGCAGCAAGGGTGCACCTGGCTTTCCCTTTTGGATGAGTTCCATGTTCACTTTAGCATCAAAGCTCTATAAGTTAATCATTTACTTTCCTAAGGATCCTGTGGAATTACGCTAGCTTAGGTACGAGCAAACCTAATGCCAACAGGAAGCAACAGCAGGCTCTCTTGTGCAAATAGGAACAGAGAAATGCACTCATGACTTGGACACTTTTGTAAGGCTGGGCGAGTTACAAGCTTTTTAATGTCCCCTATCAGTATGACTGGGTACTGTGGACACAGCCCAAAGAAGAGAAATGGAGTGAAACAAAGGAAAGATAGATTTAGACTGAATGGGAAGGAAAAGAGACCTTCTGAGACCTCACAGACTTGGGTTTACCGAGATGGTTTCCTAAGCAGCACAATGGAATGCGACACTGATCTTTAAACCTTGAGAAAATGCCCAGCAGGGACCAATTTGGCCTGTTTGGGCTGTTAGATTTGCCAACCTCAGGCTGAGACATCAGGCCTCTCTGTTCTTGTTTGTGAGGTATTGCCTGGCAATTTGTGCACATCAGTGAAAACACAGGCTCCATCCTTAGAGTGCTGAATAAGTGTTGATACCTGAGCTTTCTCTGCTGAATAACCATTTTGCTATGACCTTTTGAAACATACGGTACAGAGCTGCAGAGCTGCAGAGTCATACTAACTCCTGCTTCTCTGGTGCCAAGCTTTGCGTGTGTGCTGCTGTCTTCCCGTCCCGCACACCCACCCTCCTGCAGGTGCAGGCATCTGGTCACCAAAACTGCCTAGCTTTTACACCACGCACTCCATGCATAGGTTTCAAAGGATTTCTCAGAGGAGACCAGCATTTTAAGAGGATGCAGATGCTGCATCACTATCCTGTGGAGATGTTACAGACTGCAGACATTGCCCCTAGGTCCTTGGAGGGAACAGCTCTATGAGACAGGCATGTTGCCAAGGGAAAAACTGTCCTTTATTTAATGTGAAGGGCTCCACCTCCGGCACTCTCCTTGGCAGCAGAGATGAATACTGATAATTTGCCATACTGTCAGTTTTTGTTTTTAGTAGAACTTCTCAGTAAGTTGTATTTGACTCCATGCTTACCCAGCAGATGACTACCTGCAGGCTAACTACCCTTTGGAAAGATTCTGTCATAGTCTCTCTGAGGGGCTCCAAAGTCTCTGTATCTGCTGCAGCCTTGCAAGGGAAAGCACCTGGCTTATTAGCGGCTCTGTTCTCAAGAAATCACTGCTTGCAGGCCCTTTAGTTAAACATCTCCATAACTGAATGCCTATAGCTACATGTCAAGAAGCTAGGATTGCTGCAATGATTGCAGACCCACGTTTTCTCTCCACTGGGAAGAGGTCGGGGAGTGTGCAGCCACAGCTGTCCTTGGGGGCCCCAGGGGAGGAAGCCAGCATTTTAAAAGATACCATCAGGACAGAGCAACTGGAGGTGGTAACGCATTCTTTCTTGACAAAATCTGGCCCTCTTAAAGTTTAGAGATTTTTTTAAACTACTTCAAATCGCACAGTTATTCTTTGGCAGCCTGAGGGCTCTGATACCAGTCAAATTCTCTTAGAAGAATGTAATTATCATTATAGTTATGTCATACCTATGGCAATTTAAGAAAGAGGTATGTAGCTAAAGGCAGTAAGGGGCAAATACTCTCTTCAACTGAGCAATCAGGATTTAGGATCTTCAGTGTGGCAAAATGATAGTATTTGTTGACTTTGAATAAAAAAAATCTATCTGACTAGCTTACAAAATGATGCAATGAGAGAAATGAAGCACCATGCATCATTAGAATTTTGCTAAGTGTTTTTTTAGCTTGCTTTGGGTTTTGTCCTACTGGCTGTGCCTTAAGGGATGAGGCAGTTGCTACACTCTGTGTGGAACAAAAATGCCTGTGCATAATGGCTGCCTGTGAAACAAATTCCCCTTTCATGAAGACATTTTTTTTCTACCTTAGGTCCCAAATTTCATTAATGCTACACTTCCAGCCCATGAACGCATTACTGCCCAAGAAATAGACAGCTACTTCCGGCAGGAGCTCATCTACAAACGAAATGAGCGAATAGGCAGGAGGGTGAAGGACCTGCTGGAAGAGCACCCAGACAAGAGTTTCTTCTTTGCATTTGGAGCTGGTATGTGGTGCCTTTCAACCTGAACTCATCCTTCCCGTGTCGTTTAGAAGCATTTTGCAAATGTTTGCCTCAGTTTAAAGCGGGGTCAGTATTTCTACTGTAGTGGACACAGAACTCAGCTTTTCCTTGCTAGTTGTACCCTAGTAGGAAAACCTTTTCAGTGGAGGAGACTGTTTTTCTTCAGTGTGTAAAGAGTTCACAGTGCGTGTGCTTACTGCAATATCTGTTAATTACAGACATATTTGTTGTATGCAGAGGCAAAGATACTGAGTCAACTGCAGTGCATGCACAGGAGGACCAGGTCATAAACATACACATGTGTTTATTGTCTGGGCAACCAATGCAAGAGGATAGGAGCAATAGGGAGCTGAGATGAAAGGCAGCACATCTGAGGCTGCATCAGGTCTTGAATTAACCTTTCAAGGACATGTCCAAAAGAAGAATATGCCAAGTTGTGTGAATCTAAGGGACTCGATAAATGCAAGGGAAAAAGCAAGGCACAATTTCGCCTTTCTCTTCTTCCTGCCCCTCCTTACCTCTTTCACTGTGTTTCCACAAGGAAGTTGTATCTGCTACTATTTTGGAGCAGCACAGTGGGCCCAGCTGGGGAAAACCCACTTCATTTTCTGCCTCTTAGCAGTCAGCAGGACTCTACAGGCACATCCAGCAGCACATCCAACTCAATAAGGTTAGCATCTATGCTTCAGACTAGGGCTAGGTGGAGGGTATGAATATGATTGTTTTGCCATGACTCCCATCCTTTATTCTAGCTCCAGGAAAAGGAAGAAGTTAGGATCAGCGTTAAAAAAGATAGGTGCTAATTCCCAGAGAAGTATCACATCCCCTCCACCATGAGCCATATGGCCTTTGGGAATGGGGGAAAACTGAGACTGGTGTCAGCACCCATGTGTGGTTTTCCAGTCTCAGTGCATACTGTTTAGTGAGGATGAAAGATCTAGACAAGGCAAGGAAAATACTTACTTAAACACTAAAAGCATTTGTATTCAGAGTCTGTGAGAATTTCTGTACTTGCAACAGGGAGTTGTGGTTACAAATTTAGCATAACAAGGGGCAAATGTGTGAGAGCCAGGATGTCAGGAAAGGTGGCTCAACATGTTTGTTCAGACGTGTGTGAAGATTGTAACTTGCAGTCTTCCTGCAGTATAACTGCTCTGTGCAACTTGCTGTCACAAAGAACAGTGAAGCAGGCCCTGGTTGTGTAGATTCTGGTCATGTCTTTCTGTAGGCTAAGACCAGGGCATTGCTGCACTTCACTGCTGAAGTTCTGATCACATTTGGACCTGCTGCACTGATGTTTCTGACAAAAGCATGCGCCAGGCCCAAGTCCAAGTTGCATCTGTTGCAGGTAGCTACTGTTCTGTCAGGAGGCCAGTTGCAAATATTTGGGCTTTGGTTACTGCATCACAGCTTGAGTGATGAGCAGCCCACGTAAGCAGACGTATGTGTTGCTCTGACATGTCCCAAGAGCAAGATCCTTTGAGAAGAGAGAGCTTCTTCCCCTCCTTGCACACACTCTGAATCCTAGCAGCTGCAAATCATGTCTTCAGATGGTTTTTTGTCATTTGTTTTCCCTCCCATCAATTTCTTTCTGTTCCTGCCCTTCTGCCCCAGACTGCGTTAATTGTCATGGGTGTGTGCAGCACTGTCCCAGAGCCCAGAAGCACTGAAGGACAGATTCCTGTCCTTAATTTCTCAGCTTTCTTGTTCTCAGCTTTAATGACAGTACTAAAATGCTTTCCCAGGTTTACTGGAATCTTGCCTTTCTTTTTCTTTTTATTTTCCTGGTTCCCCCTTTTCTGTGTCCTGATTGCCAACATTTCTATACTGCAGCACTCCCAGGAGCCTTGTGCCTAGATGAACACCCTTGATCTTTGGCTTATGTGTACATGGCTTGATCTCCAAGCACCCGGTGTGCTCTTCTCATGCTTTTCCATCATACTTTTGAGCCCAAACAGTTTCTCTGTCTTCCCTGGGGACTTTGGACTGATTTTTAAATTGTCTCTAATTACTCTCTGGCTTTGATATCAGTCTGTACTCTGTTCTCATCTGCTCTTCCAAATAGTTCTGTTCAAAGGATAGTGCCAGCCTCCCACATTTAGCAGCACAATTCTTGATTACACCCCTGTTTGACTGCATGAGGTTTTTTGGTGGGTTTTTGTTCGTTTATCTGTTTTGTTTGTTTCATTTGTTTCTTATTAAGCGTCTAAACGAGAAGTAGCATCACAGGATATATTGCAGAAAACAGATCAATTTTTACAGATTTCTGAGGTTTCCTGAGTGCATATTGCAATTATGAATGCAGTCTTTCATTGTTTTCCAGCAAGCTAATTCAGCCGTTTGTTTATGCAGATTGCTGTATGTGATAGATAATTATGTGGAAGAGTTATTTTTATGCCAGCAAGCAGTGAAGATGAACAAATATCTTGTGATCAGTTTTAAGTATTGCTTGGAACTGTACTGCTGTTAATTACTGTGAAAAGGTTCCAGGAAAGTGCTCATACAAGGCAGGTTAGAATGAGAAGTAGGAAAAGAGAAGCAAAAAAAAAAAGGCTATAGGAATGGAAATAAATCATGACTGTGTGGTGGTTTGCCCTCTTCTGACCACGTTCGTGAAGAAAGTATGTCCTAGCAGTAGCTTATAAACTGCAGGACAAGGTTGTATTAAAATGGTAGTAGAATATTTAAGGGTATTTCAGTTAGAAGGGGAGAGAAGACTTTCAGTTGGTTTTTTTACAGATTTTTTCACCCTGTATTTATTTTTAAAACAGCTAGGCTTTTTTGTAAGGAAAGCTCAATCTTTCAATTAACAAAACACCATTGAAAAAACAACTTTTATCATCAATTATATGCAAGCAACATCATGGTTTGTGGGTGACTGTGGGATTACATATGCCTTCTCTTGTTATTTGAACTACTCTTGGTATTTTTATTTTAAATGCAGGAAAATCAGAAAATACTGATTTATTTTATATTCTAACTGGATTGATAGTCGCCCTGATTTTTTAAGATCTTCTAGCCTTCTGATGTTTTTTATTCTTGTTGCAAACTTTCCCACATACTCTCTGTAAAGAACTCAATTGTTTTGCATTCCTTCATAGAGGTGGAGAAAGTTGATGGATTAGTAACTTGTCCAATGTCTTGTCACATTGGAGAGGTGGCACCTTCACCCTCCAATCCACTGTCACTTTTGTAAAACTATAAATATTAGAGTCAGAAAAATAAAGTTTTCTTTTTCACCTTGCAGCTGCAGTGTGCATGCATTGTGTTTTCTCGTGTCCTATAGCGACAGATTGATGGGATTTAGGGATGTGTAATACATTGTGCAAAAGAAGTCTCCTCCCTTTTCAGGTTTTGATATAGCTGCATGGCTATAGATGTTGACTTCTTACATCGAATTATGTGTGTTAATTTGGGCCGTAATCAATTTGATCATTAGATTCAGCACATTTTATGCCTTTTTTAAAATCAATCAGGCAAACTCTCCCTATATTTGGTCAAAAATGCTTCACAGTCAGAGCTCATTTCTGGAACTATTTTTGTTTGGAAGTAATTTGCACCAAAGTGGAGAACTAAAAACCAGCAGATTTTGCTGAAGAGATCGAAAATATTTTGCTTCTGGCCAGAGTGCAAATAAGGAAAGTTTCAAGCCAAAGTAAGTCTCTTTGAGGGAATTAGAGGACAGCATGGGAAGAGAGAGCTGGCAATGCCAACAGCATTCCACTATGTTCAGTAAAGATTTATCTTAATTGTGGACAGGCCTTTGTGTATGGTGGCACCAGGGTTATGAACCAGGCCTACTCCCTTTTCCCAGTGGAACTTGTGAAGCAAAGCCAGCTATAATATTTCACCAGCAGTCTTCCTTCCATATCCATTTTTAATTTTACTGCATTCTGGAGTGGCACATTCAGGATCTGGATGCTAAACCAACATAAGTGATGGCACATGTGATTCTGTAGCCAGCTAGCCAGGTAATGCTGGTAATTCTCACACTGATGTAGTGAGAGCTGTATTGTCCTGCTGTAATGTGGAGAGTTTTACCACTTGTTCAAGTTCTACAAGGGTGCTGCATGCTGGCTAAACCTTCCCAAAGTCAAGGGATAGTTGATACTGACAGAGAGCTCTGGAAATTGTCTGATCCATCCCTCTGCTCAGAACAGGATCATATAGAGCAAGCAGTTTTCCTAGGACTGGAGTATGGGCAAGGATGAAGACTCCAGAATCTCTCCGGGTAATCTCTTTAGTGTTTAATCACTAAAGATGTTTTTTCTTATGTTTAAATGGGACTTCCTGAATATCAGTTTTTGTCCATTGCCTCTTGTCCTTTCATGGCACATTACTACTGGGAAAAGTTCTGCTCTATTTTGCAACGTCCTATGAGGTATTTATGCATAAATTATGGTCCCTAAGCCTTCTCTTGTCCAGGTAGAATAGTCTCAGTCTCTCCTAGAATTACACGCGGTCTAATTGTTTCATCATCTTTGTGGCCCTTTGCAGCACTCTCTCCAGTATGTCCTCATCTCTTTTGAACTGGGAAACTCAGAGCTAGACACTGGATGGACCCAGATATGTGTTACCAGGGCTGAGGAGCAGGAAGGGATCACCCCACCTCAATCTGCTGGCAGCACTTCTCACACAGCCCAGGGGGCCATTGGCTGCCTTTGCCACAAGGACATGTTGCTGGCTTAAGGCCTACTTGATGACCACCAAGATGACACATCTTTTTCTGCCAAACTAGTCTTCTGCCAGCTGGTGCTCAGCCTGTCGTGGTGTCTGGAGTTCTTCCTGCCCAGGCACAGAACATGATTTGCTGAACTTCATGAACCGAGGTTCCCCTCATCATAAATCCATACTGACCTCTCCCAACCATTTGCTTATCCCTGACACATTTGGAAATAGTTTGCAGGCTGATTTGCCCCACCACCTCCTCCAGGAGCAGAGGTGTGGCTGAGCAGTTTATAATTTCCCACATCTTTCTTCCTGCGCTTCTTGAAGACAAGAGTTATACTTGCCTTCTATCAGTCCTCAGGGACCTTCCCCACTTGCCATGACCTTTTGAAGGTAATTGAGAGTGGCCTCTAATAGCATTAAGCAAGCTCATACAGTTTCTCTGGATGTATCCTATAGGGACCTGAACATGGCTGATCTGTTTGAATGTTCTTTAACCTGATCCTTCTGCACCCATAGTGAACCTTCTTTGCCCTACACTTTCCCCCTAGGCATAGGAACCTGAGATTCCTGAAGGTTGGTTTGACCACTAAATAAAGTAAAAAAGACATTTAGTACTTGGCCTTTTCCACGTTCTTTGTCATCAGGTCTTCTGCCCCCTTCAGTGCTTAGATTATATTTATCTAGTCTACAGTTTACTGCTGATGTGGCAGGAGAGGCATTCCATGTTCCCTTTGATGTTTCTAACCAGATTCAATTCTAGATGGGTTTTTCTTCAGCACAGTCATTTTATTCCATTTTATTCCTTTAGCTTACTTACGGTTTCTCTTGGAGGAGCTGAAGAATAAGAGAGAGAGAAAAAAAAGTGTTGAGATTTTTATTATTTAGGAGGAAGCATACTTAGTGGCTTGAGATCTTGGCTTTATTTTGACAGATAAGACCTCTGCTGAAGCCAGGTTTCTAGAAGCCAAGTTTAAATTCCCTCTAGTCTCTCCTGCCTCTTTGAACAGTTGAGAAACTCCAAAGTGTCAGTTCATGAATAAGAAGTACAGAGGAATCTAAGATTCCTTATATCCCTGTGGAAGAAATTACTGACTTCAGTGAGAGAGGCTGGCTGATTTGACAACCTCAGAAGCTGGTCCTTTTAATCTTGAGAACACTGGAAAATTCCTTTTTCTCTTAGAGCTATTTTTCCTTGCTCCTGAAAAAAACATCATTCTGAGGCTTTAAAGTATATTGGATGTTGGTAAACCACCATTAACGCAAAGAAAAAAAGGTTGTTGGTGAGAACTTCTTCAGCTACCATTTCTTCTAATTACTAAAGGGAATAACAAATGTGTTTATTTGGCATTAGTCAGACTGCATGGAGTCAAACCTCCAGAGACTGACTGGTTTTTTCCCAGACAGAATGTGTTACCACCAATGGTTATCCCAGTCTGCTGTAGCCCACCAAATGGCTTCCTTCAGCTTCTCTAGGTTTTGAGGTAATCCTTGTGATGTGAGAGGTCAGTTTTGTGTCAGCCTTAGGTGCCACATAGACATGTCTAAACCCTTTTCCATCAATCCTTAATGTCATAAAAAACATTAAAAAAACCATAAAAATGTCATAAAAAACCCAACAAAAAAAAAACCCAACCCAACCCAAACCAAAAAAAAAAAAAAAACCCAACCCCACAACAACAGCAAAAAAAACCCAAAACGAAACAAAAATTCCAGGGACAAGTGTAATTGTGCTGAATCTGAGTGATATGTTAGGTGGTGCTATTTCCATGTAGAGCTGTTCAATCTTACTTCTTGACATTTTCTGTTCCATCTGGAATCTTTAGATGCGAAATTATGCAAGAAGAGCAAGATTTATTGTCTCTGGGTAAGAAAAGATGGGAGAAAGGACCTGTCAGCAGTGGGTGTAAAAAGCAGTCAACAGTGCTAAGCCCAGGATGTATCTGTCCAGCTTGTATGAGTGTTTTTACCCATAAAACAAAACTAAACAAAAACCTGCCATGGAAATACAAAAGTTGCTCAGGGAAATGACATATCACTTTGAAATTTGGTGGGAATTCAGAATCCACCATGAAAAATTTGAAACTGTCATCAGTACATTTGGAATTGGAGATATGGGCTGTACAGAGAATGTAGGTTTACCTATGCCTTATGTAAAAGATTTGAAATGTTTAATGAGTAAGTTAATGAAAAGTCCAGAGAAGGTGAATATTTGTGGAACCTGGAAGAGGTCAAAAAAATGCTGGTGGGAGGGGCAGGAAGACAATGTAGTGATAAAATAGATTTAAAAAACAGATTAAATGAGTCTTGTGGGGCCACCTCACTTCTCACTGGGCTCAAAGGGCTTGCTGATTGCCTGCATGCTTCTGCTTCTGGAATGCAGCAGCATTTTAACTTCCTTGGGTGGGAGGAAAGGCTGAGTGCCTGAAGGTGTGTCTCTACCAATGTAATCTGAGAGTGCCAGATACAGCTCAGCAGCTTTGAGACTGTTTTCCTTAGGAGGCTCTTTGAGTCTTCAGAATGCTAATGACAGGGTTTATTAGAACAACAACCCCCGAAGGGGAAAGATAATGTTGTGTGGAGGCAGGACCCACATCCAACGCCCCAGGGTTCACATGAAGGGCACTACTCCTGACAACTCTGACACTGAAATGAAGAAAGCTTTGCACTTCTCCATTAGAGGCAGTAACCTCTGTTCTAATATATTAGTGCAGCTGTCAAAATCAGCCAGGCCAAAATACTGTGCTGTTTCTGCTCAGGTACTGACAGTCTTCTTATCAGTGCTGGGTTCGCCCGTTGCTACCTTTACTGGGCAGCTAAAGTAGGAAGACTTTCATCATGTAAAGTGTGTTTTGAGCTAGGGGAATTTCAAGTCCTTAATAACTTTTTTGCAGGAAAGGAAGGAGTGGTGTGTAATGGGAGCAGGTCCAGTGGCAGAGGTGTCTGTGAGTAGTGTAGCTCAGATATTACACTGGTAATTCCTTCCCTTACTGGTTACATAGTGCTGGCTGCTAGCATAGCACCTCTGTTAGGGTCTTCTTGTCGCATAACCTAATGAAAACTCTCAGTAAATGGATACCCAGTAGCTAAGGCTGCCTGCATATAAACTGTTTCTCTTAACTAATTTTTTTACAAAACAAGCAATATGGGCGTGTAAACTTTTCTTCTGTGTTAATTTAGTCATAAATGCAATCTTATAATCAGTGAAAAAGCTTTTTCTAACTTCAATTTTTGGGGATTGTCAGTATGTTTTACTTTGCCCAAGGGTAAAAATGGGAATCTCTGCAATAAAAAATACTCACATCTTACATTTAAGAGGCCTAAATTTTGACAGAAACAGGTAGATTAATATCTTCTTATGTTTCACCAGAAAAATGCCTTCATTTTGGCTCATGCAAATTGTAACTCCACATGCTTCTTTTTCATGACATTAGACCATTTTTGCCATGTTGTACAAGGCTACTTGCACAACATCTACTACTTTGAGAAGTTACATGGGTGAGTTGATTAGCAAACCTCATCACTTTTAAAGAAATGGAAGATTATATTTCTTCCTCCTGAGTGAATTTAAGTTTGAGGCACTTTCTTTAAGCCTCTTCATGTCTAGGGAAAGTACTTTCTTGAGCATAGAGAGCACCACTGTTCCGCAATTGTACCCACCATATTTTCCTGTTCAAGAGTAGTGAAGTATGGTCCACTGAGTCTTTGTACTAATAAAAGATTTCCAGGAAAACATGTTTTTGTGGACAAACACTTATCATGGTCTCAGTAGGATAAAACCTTATTTCGAAGTTTATGGAGTAATATTTCATTAATATTTCATCTTGTAGTTAATCCAAGGAAGGATTTTGTTTGGAGGTCTGTGGTCTGAAAAATACAGAAGGGCGTGGGAGGGCTGTTTGTATGGGATTTGACCTGCAAGCCTGCAAAAGTGTTTGAATGCAACATCCTTATACTCCTACACCTAATGTGAATTCAGGGATTCTTTAAGTTGACTTACAGCATCACTGGTGCCACCTCATCCCTTTCAATCTTTGTCATTTCCTTCTCCCTGCAGTATTAAATTTGTGAGACTACCATGCTCTTTGTCCTTTGGTTTTTGTTCTGGTACCTGGACTTTTCTGGATTTGGAAATACTGTGAGAAGCAAGAATTTACTGGATTTAGTATTACATGTTTTGCATTTGATACACTTAAATGGCAGATTTGGAATTCCAGCCACTTATGACTGATCTCTGTTTTCCATATGTGGCTTGGATTATCTAATTTAGCTGTGCAAAATTACCTCCTCCTGATTCTAGGAGAAGTGAAGTGTGAGCTCACTACACCCGGGTGTATCGTAATCATGCTTGAAAACAGTGTCTTCCTCTTGGAAAGTGTGTGCAGAAAGCATGTGTATGAAGGAAACTGATTTGTAATTTAATTGATCACATCACCTGCTTTCCTTCTTTTGCTTTGGATCATAATAAATATTTTTTCTAGCTTTTTTCCTCCATAATTGTACTAGCTGGGTTAAAATTACTCCAAGTTCTGCATCCCAGTGTGTACTTAAAAAGTAAAATTGTATTTATGTTAAAGGCAAAGTTATGAAGAATGAATGCAGAAGATAATTGCCATAGGCATTTTCAGGAAGTTTCTAAATAATTGTAAGATCCATACCTCTGAAACTTTCATGAAAGTATTTGTTTCAGTGATACATAGAGTCTCTGGCACCAAAAGTCCATTCGAGTGCTTGTAGTCCAAATAAACATCCAGTTTTGTGATGTCCCCAGTGGCTGGACTAATTTGTGCTAGTTTGTGATTGCAGTGCTATCATTCTGTGCTTTAGTAGTTCCCACAACATCTAGGAAGTCAGCAGTCAAGATCAGGTTTCCTAACAAACAGTTTGGTGTCTTTACATGTATGTCAAGTGATTCATTGTCTTGGGATGTTTGTAAATGGTAAGGTCTTGACACGCTTTTAGGGTGGATGGGAAGTGCCATCTTTCTACTAAAGAAAACACAGAATTATGAATACTTGGGGGTTTCCTTTTACACGATTCTAAGAGGTCAAAAAACTTTATCTATCTGCTTGGAATAGTCAATTTTATTGAAATTCAGAGAGGAGTATAGTTTTCATGAGTCTTACAGACTTGGTTTCGGTGAAAAATTAAAATTTATTAACAGGAACAGAACATTTGTCTTGCAATATTTCCTAGTTCCTTTTGCTAAGTGCAGAAATATTTCAGACTCACAATGGCTCAAATTTGGGTTCAACAATCTCTGCTGAAACCCACAGTCATCTAGATAAAACTTGCCTAAACTGGCATGGTTACAGAAGCAGCTCTGCAAGCGCTGACAGTAAAAGCTGCAAGCAGGAGACACAGGTTTCAGGGTAGTAGTAGAAGCCCATGTTCTGCAGGATTGGGTATGGCTGTTGAGGAAGGTCAGAAGCACACAATGCGTGGTCAAGTCTGCAAGTGCACATTGGTCAAACTGCGTTGTTCTTTGAGCGTATTGCCTGTTGTGGTCCCTGCATGCCATCTCCTTTCAGTGCAGATTAAAGGCCTGGGTCTTATTTACCCTTCAGCAGAGTGCATGGCTGAGCTGGTCCACACAACAGCTTCTTAGTTTCTCTTTGAGCTTGAACACAGAAGAATAAAGATTCATGACTCCTCACCCCCTGCCAGAGTAAATTGACCTCTTGGAGGCATCTCTTCTCCTAGTGGTGTGAGGATAATGCAGCGCTATGTACAGAAAGAGAAGAGCAGGCTTTCTGATAGGACAGAGCCCAGGACCTTTCTTTTGGGGAGCATTCAAGTGTGTTAGGCTAAAATAGAGAACAGGTGAAAGAGGCCTGCACCCTCTCACGTGACTTAATTGTCTAAGTCTCCCTTCCAGCAATAGCTGCTTCATCTTAAACCTTGGAAAGTGACTCTTCCTTGTGTGTTTTACCGTTGTTTTTGGCAATCTGATCTCTCATACCCTACTGAGTGCTTTTTGTGGTGGTCCCCAGTAATGAGTCAAAAGTTCTGACTCTAGAGAGGCTCCTGATGGGGTCCTGTACCTCAAACCCTCACACTTCTGCCACTTTTTAAATTTTGCATCTCACTCAGTTGAACCTGTAGATCCTCTGGGCCACAGACAAGCTTTGTCTCATGAAGAGCGAATGGCCCACCTTTTGGATAGTGAATACTGCATCACCTAACCCTTTATGTTCCTAACCTGAGTGGCTCCTGATTGATCATGTCTTGTGAACAATCTAATATCCCATGCCTGTTTGTATTTGTATGCATCTGTTTTACGCAAATTTATTCATTTGGTCTATTCTCTTTTGCACAATATTAGCACATCATTTTTCACTCACATGCAGATATAACTCATTGCCTTGGCAACAATGAGCAAAGGCACTCTGTGAAAGTATGTACAGATAACTGTGATAAAAAATATATTCTTATCACTGCATTAAATTAAATTTAAAATAAAGAGCCCAGCTATAGAAAAGCACTCAAGCAGGTTGACAGATTGAAATGGGATTCATCCATGTGCTACAGTGATTCACTACATTCCACTCTAAATCACTGCTGTGAGCAAGGATAACTGAAGATTGATGGAGGAGTAGTATGTTTAATGGTGTAGTGTGAGCAGCTATTCAGTAGCTCACTCACACATTAAATTCTTGTAACTGTAAGCTCTTAATCTGGTTTGAGGAAAATTATTTTAAGACCATACATTGCCCTATAGATTGCTTATTTTTATGCCTTGTCCCTTTCCTCCTGAAAGATTTGGATTAGGAAAGTATGAGTTCAGAGACTTGGCACTGCTTTTCACTTCTGAAGATGAGATTTGGCTCATGCATCGTTGCCTGCATGAGGTGAATGCCTCATCTGAACTTGGAATATACATTGCCCCTGTCCTTGTCAGCTGAGAGGCACTTCTCTGTAAGTCCAAGGTGTCCTATCTCCCTGGCATTTGCAAGAAATGTATCACCCTTTGGAAGCATCCCTTCCTCTGCTGTGTGGACGTAGAGAAGGAGGAATGAATCCCTCTCCCTTTCCCTTTGCACATACCTCTCCTCTGTGTTAAAAGTCAGAGATGGAAACTAGGTCTGGCATCTTATACACCTAGTGTTTGTTTTGCAGTAGCTAATTTCATTCAATTACAATATTTCATTACAGTCATTCCTGTTCCCTGCTGCAACTGGTTTTTTTTGCTGACATGATGGAATTCTTGGTTAACTGTACCTGGAGTTGAGCCATCGGGAAGCAACAGATACTATCAGTATTAGGTTAGGTACATAAGTTTTGCTCCTTCTGAAGACAAAATTTAATCTGAGGAGGTGGGGCAAAATCCAATTACTGTGTGAGAAAATATGGTACCCAATGGATGTGCATTGCAGTGTCCAGTTAAAAGGTTTCATTTGAGCTAGATTGGTTTATGCTTTTAGGCTCTGGGGGAAAGTTCATCATGTGCTCAAATGGTACCATCTAACTCATGCCTTCAGCTGGTACATCATAAGCAGTTTGCTGTTGTGGCATGAGAAACTGAAATTTTTATGCTCCAATTCATTCAACCCCTTTTGGAATGAAAAGGCATGAATCCCTTAGTCTAGGGAGTCTAGGAGTTTAGTCTCCTGATATTCTCAGCACTGTTAGAATTCTCTTTATAACTTGCTTTCCCTGGCTACTAGAATCATTCTGTTGGTTCTATTGCCATGTATTTATGAACAGTATTATCAGAAAACAGTTCTTCTGGAGTCACTTATCAGTTTTAGCACTGCATACGTCCACAGAAGCAAGGAATCACTCTAATGAGTAATTTGCCGAAGGACAATTTTAATTTATGTAGGCTGTTAAATGAAGAAATGTTTTATGAAAGCTGGATCTATGAGGGAGTGTGCAAGGCCTTCGTTCTCTCTTTGTTCTCTCTTTCTTCTGCTTCTTAGCAGCTTGGTATGATGACAGTTTTGAGTGATGGTGGAAGATATTCTGTGAGCAGAGCATACAGTCAGGAAAGCTCCTACACTCTTTGAGTAGTCATTTATTAACTATGATGCCAAAATACAATCTTACCAGCCACCACAGCTGTCTGAGAATGAAGTAGAGATGTAAATCACAGAATTAGGGCAGAACTATCTAAGTCCTTTTAAAAGTAAGTCCTTTCATCAGCATGGCTGAAGTCAAGTTTCTGGCCCCAGTGGCATATAATGAAGTTGATCAGTTTGATGATCTAAGTAATTGGCTTTCAGAGCGGAGAGTGTTAAAATGTGGCCAGATTCGGATGTTCTTTGCATCACCACCAGTGGTAGACTTACTGCTGCTCTTGAACAGGGGTGTCCAAACTTTATCTCTTATTCCCTCAAGTAATCCACAATGGCCTGATAATCACAGAGTCAGGTTGAAAAACGTGTCTGAGATTATAAAGTCCAACCTTTGACCAATCACCACCATGTCAACTAGACCATCGCTCTAAGTGATACATCCAGTCTTTCCTCAAACACTTCTAGGGATGGTGACTCCACCACCTCCCTGGGTGGCCCATTATGCAACAGCCTGTGGGACCAGAGTAATTGCAATCACATCTGCATTTTAGAAAGGCAGAATGTACTAATTGGAGTGACCTTGGGAAAGTTCAGCAATCACTCATTAAAGAACCTGTGTTTCTGGTGCATGTTGATGGGGAGTGATAAAGCCCTGCCTGCCCTGAGTGTGGCACACCTCCTGTGATGAGGAAGGACATTGTTTTCTTCTCCCTCTTTCCATGTGGTTGGTGAGTTCTGATGTCATTTTTCTTTTAACTGCAGGTCACTTCATGGGCAACAGCACAGTGATTGATGTTTTGAGGAGAGAAGGGTACAAGGTAGAACACACTCCCGCTGGACAAGCCATCAACAAGTAATGCATACTTTTACCTAGCTGAGCAGCCATTGGGGAGTGGGTTTGTAAACAATTATGAAGTACGAATGGTAGCTGGAATTATAACTAAGAGGGACTAGGCTTTTCCTCTCCTTCCCAGCAATTTGCTTTTCTCTTCCGTGAGCTAGTTTGGAAAGGGGATTTTATTTAGTTTTGTTTTGGGGTTTTTTTTTGTTTTGTTTTGTTTGTTTTCTTGGTTTTGTTGTTGGGGTTGGGGCTCTTTGGTTTGTTGGTTTATTGTTGTAGGGTTTGCGATGGTTTTTTTGTGGTTTTGGAGTTTGGGGGTTTTTTTGGATTTTTTGGGTTTGTTTTTGGTTTTGGTTTTTTTGGGGGGGGGTTGTATTGCTTTTTGTTTTGTTATTGTTCTTGTTGTTGTTAATAAAATTTCCACCCTTGTAAGTTTTTAACTCTTAAATGAACAGCTGCAGAGTATGCACGCTTGGTTCATCAGATCTGGATGCTGTCTTGTACCACACAGGCTCCCAGGTTTATCTTTCCTCTCTTTTATGTGTTTGACTGTCCTGCCTTTTAATAATCTCCTTCTTTTATCCTGCTATTTTTCATTCTTTCTGTTTACTCTCTCCCAGCCTGGAATCTGATTGCCCAAACTCTTTGCAAGCTGTCTTTATGACTGATTGCTCTCATGTCCCCTGTTTTCTTCAACATTTTTAAGCTAAGGTACTTGTTGTTCTGGTTCATCCTGCAGCTGTCCTTTGGGATATACCTTTCCTGCTTCTTTTTATCTCTCACTGGATGCTTTTATTGACCTCCATGGTTTCAGTAACTACAGAATGCCAGATAATCTCCTCCTCCACTCTCTACCGAGAATTACTTGACTCACCTCTTCTGGAATTCTTGCCACCAGCTTAGAGTCTGTAATCTTTGCTTTCCCTTTCTCCAGACTCTTACCAAATATGTATCTGTCAGATATACTCACTCTTCATTCCTAAAAAGAGACACAAAGGAGAAAATTGGAAATTGGTCCCAATTATGGTACTGTTTCCCTTTTATCTTCTGTTCTGGGCATAGTGTCCCTGTTTAAATCTCTGTCCCTCCTCCCCCACATGTCTGATATGGGACTCTCAGGCAGCACTACTACCTTTTGATAGGATTTGTGCAGAGGGCACAGTGTTGAGTCTTGGTCTGTGTCAAGGATTCTACAGGTGTGGTGCAAATTAGTAACAGCTATTTTTCTCATACTCTAATTGCTTCATCTTTCTCTTTATACCACCTTTGCTGTTGTAAGAAAACGTGATATTGAAATTCTGGCAGGTCATGTTTCTGTAATGATTCTTGACATGGACATACATCATTAACTCTACATGCACTGAAAAAAACATATTCAAGACTTAGCCCATGATTATATGAATGCCAGCCCCTAATCTTGTTTCTACCAGTGGGCACGTGGTCTGACAATGAGAAACACCTCTGCTTAAGCACAAGACTTAATGATTCTGTGACAGTGGGGTTGTGCTAGAAAATCCAGTGTATCAGTGTTTACAAGGATGATAGAAAAAACAACCAAACAAAAAAAAACCCAAACACAAAATAGCCTGCACTGATATTTTCATGTTGTTTTTTAAGCTTAGGTATTCCTAAAAACAGCTGCAGCAGCTTCTTAAAGCTTAAAGAAAGATAGCTTAATAGGTACTTGAGAATAAAAAAGATCTGATACTGCTCTGTAAAGATGTAACTGTAAGGGCAGACAACTGAATAAAGGAGGGATAGATTTTCACGTATCAGGAAGGTTGGTGTCAAAGTTACTTGGAGTAGCTGGGCACCCAGTTCCATAACCACATCATGGGAGTTCATTATGCAGCCTCTTGTGCTTTTGAAAGCCCTCAGTTTGGCATCAGTTGCATCTTAAACCTCTTATTAGGACAATTGGACAGAACATCTTCCCTGGAGTCTTGATATTAAACATGAGTAACAAGATGGCACTTTGCTGTTAGCATTTCTGGATGGCTTTGAAACAGATTTTAAAATATTAAATACATTTTAAGGAAAATGTGGGTTCAAAGGAAAAGAGCATTTAAGGTGAGGGAAAGGACCTGTGGCAAGAGTGTGTCAGAGTCCAAGGGCTTGGAAGGAAGATTTCACTTGATTGCTATCCTGTGCTTGTTCTAGGAGCAAATAGCGGAGCAACCTGTGACAATAAACCCAGCGTTGATCACATAAATGTGGAACTGTATCCAGCTATTGTCCTGTGTAGTGCTGCACGCAGTCCAGTCAGTACCTGTGGACTATTTCACTGCTCATGACTGAGACAGGATAAAAAGGCAAGTGGTTGAACTGAGACAGAGAGTATAAATGACTGCTCTGGTGTCAGACACAGTAGGGATATTAGTTGAGAGGTCGTAAAATACAAGAAGGTGGAAGTCTGAAGTCATCTCCTTTCCCTCCAACATGATGTTTCACTGTATTAGCACAGTCTGCTGCTTCCTGTGCTCTGGCTAAACAAAAAGTTCCTTGTGAGATATGTTGTAGATATCTGTGTGTAGGAACCAATAAGGATGCAGGATAGTCATGCTCATTTTCCTGTAGAAGGCTGCCTGAGGTGTACTTTCCACCTGCAGAGCAAATGGGGTGGATGCCCCTAGTTGGAGACAGAAAGATTCCGTCTCCCTGGTGTCTCCCAGGCAGGGAAGGCAAAAGAGGGGCCCCAAGCAGGCAGTATTGCAAAGGACAGTTTATAAACAGTACCACAAGTTCAGTCAAGCTCCTTCTCAGTCACTTTGGTCTTTAACTGTTGTTCCTGCTTTTAGAATATAGTTATATATTGTAAAATATTCAACACAATCACAGCCATAATTAAGGTGCTTGCTGACTCTCCCTTAGCTGCTGTGATGGGAAATTGGCCTGGGGGGAAGAAGGATGGACTTTTGAATCTGTGTGCCTTTTCCAGTGGTCTCTAGAAGAATTGCCTGCAGGAAGCGTGGCAAAGGAGGTTTGGTACATGGATGTGTCTGAGGCCACATCTATCAGAATAAATGTCTAGCCATGCAGGATGCAGGTCATCTTCTACATGTAGCAGTGCTGAGCTCCAGCATGGTGTGGCCATGAGTTCAGAAGGGAAGGCTGCAGGCAGCATGGCACTCTAATTTACAGGGGCAGGGTGGTGCCCACTCTGTGACTTAGTTAAGGAACAAAAACAGTGAAGAGAAATGGTGGAAAAGGGACTCACGGGCAGAAGACCTTGAAACAGATTAAATCAGGTAGCTGGAGAAAGCTAATGAGAGATCATCACTCTGCAGGGTGGAGTTAAAGAGTGGATGATGTGAAGCAGCTGAGGAGGAGAGCTGAAGGGTGATGACAGTTCAGAGGCGATAAAGTGTGACAGTGTGTGACACCACAATGATTTTGAACGAGATTGATAACCAGGGTCCATTCTGCAGCAGACTCTCTCATATAGACTTCAACATGTGATCACTCTGATTTTCCTTGCAGCAAATAAGACAAATTATCTTTGTTTTCCATCTACTCTCTTAATGTTCTAGTCCACAACTTCATTTCCCCTTCTCCAGGAACTACTCTCTATTTGCTATCAAATAAGTGTGCATACAGTGATGGGCTAGCTTGAAAACTGCACCCATGCTGAAATATGCCTCCTTTCAGACCACCTACTTTTCATGTCATTGGAAGCTGAAAAAGGAACACAGCCCTGGGGAAACTTCATTGATTAAAGGCAGGTTTCTGCTCAGTGATCTATGGTTTTCTGTTACTTTCCTGAATTTCAGCCCAAGCCAGTCTACACTTTCGTTACAGAAGACTTTTGCATTTCTTCTCTTTATGAAGTAGCCATAAAGATCAGTCAGATATTCCTGCTAGGCTCTGTGTATACACAGGGTGGTTTGAGTTTGTGGTTTTGTCCAAGATGGTCATTAGCAAGTAACAAGGAAAAATTGTTCCAAACAATGAGAAATGTGGGCCAGCAAAGCCATGAGTGATTAGGACACTGCAGATTGCCTGCCTTAGAGTATAGATGAGATGTTGCTTGCTCTAAAAATAAACAGAGCTTCAGTAATCAGGGTGAAGCTGATTGTTGTTTTTTTTTTCAATTTATCATCTTTGCAGGAAGCTGAGTAGTCATAGCCCTGAGAGCTTTTTCTGGGAACTCAGCTTGGAGTTTCCAAGATTTGTCTTGTAAGAGAGTTTGTACATGCACATAGCCTCAGTGACATATCTCTCTGGAGCTCCTTTGAAATTCCCAATAACGCTACCAGCCTAATACAGGATCTGGGCAGCTGGAAGGCTAAGGCCTGACTCCCACTCCCTCATTACTTGTGCAAAGCTCAGCTCTGATTATGAGAGAGATGCAATTTCTCAGTTTCCTCGCCTTCATGTAGACCTCCATACTTGTCCGTAAAACCCACTAAGACCACCATTTCATGCTCCTTGGTGTGCTTTATCTGAGTGGTAGAACAGCATTACACCCTTTTGCAGATCAACCCTAGAAGCCAATGCCACAATGGTGTGTGCTGAACTCTGGTCTCTTATGTGTCAGACACATCCTCTGACGTGATGTTTTGTAAAGGCTGAGAATCCACTGCTTTGTACTATCTGCCTTCATCAAGAAGAAAATGAGAAGAGAGTAAACTTGGTGGTGCCAAAACTAATCTGCTTTCAGTTGATGCAGACTAGAAGGCCCAAAGGATTCCTTAATCATAGAATCATAGAATGTTAAGGGATTGGAAAGGACTTCAAAGATCTTCTAGTCCTAATCCCTCTGTCATGGGCAGGGACACTTCCCACTGGACCAGCTTGCTCAAGGTCTTATGCAACCTGGCTTTGAAAAGTGCCAGGGTTGGGGCACCACAACCTCCCTGGGCAACCTCTTCCAGTATTTCACCACCCTCACAATAAAGAATTTCTTCCCAATACCTGGCCTAAATGCATGCCTTCTTCACTTTGTGTCTGTTACTCCTGTCACTACAATTCCTGACAAAGAGTCCCTGTCCAGCTTCCCAGTAGGACCCGTCAGATACTGGGAAGTTGCAATGAGGTCTCTACAGAGCCTTCTCTTCTCCAGGATGAACAGACCCAGCCTGTCTTTCTCAGTCTGTCTTCACAGGGTAGGTGGTCCAGTCCTCTTATCAATATTGTGGCCCTCTTCTGGACTTGCTCCAACAGGTCCATGTCCTTCTTATGCTGAGGACCCCAGAGCTGGATGCAGAGTTCCAAGTGGGGTGTCACCAGAGCAAAGCAGAGGGGCAGAAACCCCTCCCTCACCCTGCTGCCCCCACTGCTCTGGATTCAGCCCAGGATCACATTGGCTTTCTGGGCTGGGAGTGCCCATGGCTGGGTCATGTTAAGTTTTTCATCAACCATCACCCCTGAGTCCTTCTCCTCAGGGCTGCTGTCAATCTCCACTCAACCTGTAGCTGTGTCTGGGATTGCCACAACCCAGCTACAGGACTCTGCACTTTGCCTTACTGAACTCCATGGGGTTTGCACAGCCCCACCTCTCCAGCCTATCCAGGCCTCTCTGGATGGCATTACTGCCTGCCAGCATGCTCCACAGAGCTTGGCGTCGATGCCAAACTTGCTGAGANCTGCCCCCACTGCTCTGGATTCAGCCCAGGATCACATTGGCTTTCTGGGCTGGGAGTGCCCATGGCTGGGTCATGTTAAGTTTTTCATCAACCATCACCCCTGAGTCCTTCTCCTCAGGGCTGCTGTCAATCTCCACTCAACCTGTAGCTGTGTCTGGGATTGCCACAACCCAGCTACAGGACTCTGCACTTTGCCTTACTGAACGCCATGGGGTTTGCACAGCCCCACCTCTCCAGCCTATCCAGGCCTCTCTGGATGGCATTACTGCCTGCCAGCATGCTCCACAGAGCTTGGCGTCGATGCCAAACTTGCTGAGAGTGCCCTTGATCCCACTGTACATGCCACTGACAAAGATCTTGAAGAGCAATGGTGCCAGTACTGACCCTGGAAGGAAACCACTCGTCACTGGTTTTCATGTGGACAAAGAACTGTTGACCACAATTGTTTGCGTGCGGCCTTCCAGCCAGTTCTTTATCCTCCAAGCAATCCATGATCCATCAAATCTATGTCTATCTAGTTTGGAGACAAGGATACTGTGTGAGACAGTGTCAAACGCTTTGCCTAAGTCCAGGCAGACGATGGCAGTTCCTCTGCCACATCCATCAATGCTGCAGTCCCATCAGAGAAGATAATCAAATTTAACAGACATTGTTTGCCCTTGGTAAAGCCATGTTGGCTGTTACCAATCACCTCTTTGTTTTCCATGTTTGTTTTAGTTTTCAGGAGAATCTGCACCATGATCTTGCCTCACACAAGAGGTGAGAATTTTACTTTCTCTTTTTTAAAAATGAGGGTTATATTTCACTTTTTCCAGGTGTTGGGAATTTTACCTAAGTGCCACAAGTTTTCAGAAATTATTAATAGTGGCTTAGCAACTTATCTGCCAGCTTCCTTAGAACCCACAGATGAATCTCATCAGGCCCCATGCACTTGTGCACATTCAGGCTCTTTAGATGGTCTGAAACCTGATTCTTTCCTACATTGTGCTTAGGGCCTTTATACTCCCATTTGCCTTTCCTGACTTGGACAGCTTGGCTGGAACACTTGCCATTGAACACTGAGATATAGAGGTCATTGAGAACCTCAGCCTTCTCTGAGTCCAGCATGCAACCAGGTTACTGTTAATGGTATGCTAAGCGTTTCCCTTCAAAGGTGGTAATTTTCACGATGTGTTTCTGTAGCCATGATCATAGTCTGTGGGCTAGCTTGTTTCTTACCTTCTCCACCATGAAAGGTGCTGATCCAGACCTGGTTTCATCAGCTGGTGTGCTTTAGTTGTTTTGTTTGCCCCTTCCCCTTGTCCCCCAAGTTAGTTTGCTCTGGGCTCGAAAAGAATAATCTGGTCTGTGTTGTGCAGCACATCAGAGTAGGGGAGTGTGGTTTGACTCTGACTTATAAGTGATTCTGTTTTTGTCTCTTTCTAGATATGCAAGCTTATTGCCAAGAGTTACTCCACCCTTATACAGACTGCATTCTTTCCTCTGACACAGACTGCCTCTTTTCCAACGATTTTTTTGCTAAAGAGCATTATTTTGATGATAAAAGCAATATTGACTTAAGGAAGAGGGAGCAGGAATACACAGCAGAGAAATGAGCATCCAGGGAGAAACATCTATTTTATATGTATGTGCCTTGATACAGGATTTTGCTTCAAAGCCCTTTTAAATGTTATGTGTGTTCTCTCTTTCTTCCAGCCGAAAATCTCCCAAAACCTTGTTAGCTTTTTCATCATCACACAGTCCCTATGTCATGTCCCATGAGCTCCCACTGCACCCCCAGAAAGAGGAGGAAGAGGAGGAGGAAGAGTTCCTGCCTCACTTGCTATTCCCTGACAGCATTGATGTGCTCATGAAAGTAGACAGGAAGTACAAAAAGAAGAAGAAAAAGCAGCAGAAGAAGCAAAAACTGCGACAATTTAACGACCTCTGGGTTCGGCTTGAAGAAAGGTAGCTAATGGCTGGGGAGCGGGAGGATGGCTTGTCATGCAAACTGGACTTTTAACTTAGATGGTTTAATACAGACCCTCAAACTTCTGCAGGGGTAGATATATCCTGTGGGCAGGATCTGACCTTCTCCACTGCTGTGATTCTTTCTGAAGCATTTGCACGAGGTTTCTTGTGCTTTTAGTGGCAAAAGAAAGCTTTCATTTTTTTTTCTTTGCATAGTTAGATTTGTGGAAAACTAGGCATAAAACAAGTGGAAGTCTTGTCTAGATCATTCTGCATTTGGGTTTGAGGGATTGTGAGCATATGGCAGTCCTCTCTTTCATGGAAGGCTGGGTCCACTGGTAGATGGTACAGATCAAACCCTTGGACCATTAACCAAAAGGTGCTACATATGAGGAAACTATCATTCCTAGCATATGTTCTCCTTGCACTTGGGCAATATTCATGCAGTATTTTCAGTCTCTGTATTATTTCAGTCTGAAAAAGCATGACAGCCTAATGGATGGCAGAGTTTATATTAAAAAATTAGTGTGTTGAGGGGCAGACGTACACACATATCCCTTACTTTTCATTCAGAAAAGCTTACTTACCTACCAGAACTACAGCAACCCACAGAAAAAAAAAAAGGAAAAAAAAAAAAAGCCATTTTCTCTCTTTTCCTGTACTTGGGCCTGTGACTGAATGTATACCTTAATGTTTTCCTCCTGTCAGATAACATGTATGCCCAAATCTGCTTTCTTTTGTACTTCGTGTGTCTGTATCTCTGCCATACTCGGCTTAAAGGCATTAATTTTTTGTGGTACCATAAACAACCAGACAGGTTGGGGTAATGGAGAAAAGTCTGACAGTTCTTGAAATGAAGCCTGTACATTATTTGGTTTTTTCCCCCTCTGGAGAATACTTCTTCCTGCTCCCCAGGTTACTGAGTATAGCAGGGTTCTCCTATGCCTTTCCTATCACGTTCTGGGATCCTAAATGTAGCACTGCTGTGTGTGGTACATAGCTCAGGCTGGCTACAAGTGATTACAGCAGCTGTTCTCTTTGAGGCATTCAGCCACTGTCAGATCTTTTAGACCACATTCCCTTCTTTGCTCCTTCCTTCAGCCTTAGTATTAAGTATTTGGGAGACAAATGCTCATGTAACATGTCCTCTGACAGACCTACACACAGTCTAAGATTCACCAGTATAACAAATTCTATACTGATTACACTTCATTTTGTCTGTTAGTGTACCATTTACTTTCTCTTAATGTGGTTGATACTAGCTGATTGTGAATGGATTTTTGGCATTTCTGTTGACAGTCTCTTTAGTTGAAATGCTAAGGAATGTCTGTCTTAATCTCCCACCATGCCTCCATAGTGCCATGTTCAGTGTTTCACATGCAGTTGCTTCCACAAAGATCGGGAAGTCAGTGGGCAGTGACACCTGTGCACTTGCAGTATCAAGCCTTCAGAAGAAGAGGGACGATAGGAAGATGTGCTACTGTGACCAAATTGAAGGCACATTAGGGTTGCATACTAGCTTTTAAGTCCTGCCAAGCAGTAATAAGGCAAAAGCAAAGCAAATGATGGCAGCCTAGGAAACTGCTGCATAAATATGGGAGCAGGAAATGCTGCTTTTTTTTCTTCTTTTTATGTTTCCTTTCTTCCCCTACTGTTAAGTCATCCTTTGTGCTAGAAACTTACCCCTGTGCTAGGTGACAAACGCTTTGTAGGGGTGACTCCTTAGCAGAAGAGAAGAGCTTAAATGTCTGGAGGTGGGCATGCTGCATGGCAGTGCTGGGAAAGGCAAAGGATGCCTGGGAGATTGCTGTCTCCGTAGTGCCGAGGGAAGGCTGCTGTCCCTCAGGCAGGAGCCCTACCCGTGCGCTGGGCTTCTGTAAAGCCCAGGCTGTCTGCCGGGCTCTGCCACAGTGCCCGTGCCGCTGCTGGGCTGGGCTGACAGCCCCACCTCGCGGCGCGTCCCTTCCCAGGGAGATCCAGCACCTCTAGGCTCCAGCTCGCCTGTGCAGGGCACGTCTGACTGTGAGTCTCAGCCCTCGCTCTAAACATTCCTCAGGGTGTGCAGACGCAGGTAAAGCTGTCGGGTTTCTTACCAATGGGCCATTTACAGTTTTCAGGTTTACCGATGGGCTTGATGACCTTAAAGGTCTTTTCCAACCTACATAATTCTGTGATTCCTCCTGTGAGCCTGAAAATGTGAAAGGTGTAGCTCAAGTGATTTAGTAGTATTAAATAGTATTATTGTCAGAATGGCCTTGGTTCGTGCCCCTGTATGCATCAGCTGCTGGCTGTATTTCCTTGATGTGCTTCCAGCTGGCTTCTCTCTGGCTATTGTTCAGATCTTCTGGGGAGCCCTTTGGGTAAGGAAGAGTAAAGTGTTTTTAAAAAGGATAGTAATTGCCTTTAATTTCCCAAAGCATTTTTGCTTAGTGGACTGAAATAAGACAAGAATGGTGTGCAGCAGCTGGGGATTGGGTACAGAAGAAATTACTTGGTTTTTGTATTTGCCAGGTGAACTTGCTTTTAGTTTTGTCCAGATTTGTCTTCAGGTTCTACACAGCACCATGCGGTCCTGCGGGGTATGTCAGTCACACAGCTGTGGTGTCAAGCATTGCTTTCAGTTCATTGCCAAAGAGAACAACAACCTGTGTAGTGTCTGACCCTTCTGACTCTTGGCCTGCTGTGGTGTGTGATCTCCCCCCAGTTCAGGTCAGTTGGTGTTAGCAGCCTGGAGCATACAAATTTATCTCCTCCATCATGTATTGCCATCATGGGAGTGCAGCTCATGTATGCTCTAATTCTGTCCTTGTTCATCATGATGTCAGAGTACTCTCTACCACTGGGAGTTGCTCTGGAATATGGTGATCTAGGATGTGTTTCTAGAAGCCATTCTTCCTCTGCTTGAAGTATGTCATGTAAATCTTTGTAATTCCTGACCTGTGGAAGAGCTCATATGGTATAGAAACAAGGTGTGTCTGCACTAAGGTGCATGAAGCATGTCTGAGGAAAATGTACTCAGAAAACAGGTGCCTCACTCCAGCTGTGCTCAGCAAGAGCCCCTGCTCTGACACTCTTCTGCAACAACACTTGTTTTGTTCTTATCTATTTTCTGCTTAGCTGACAGGGGCTAGGAATATGGTCGTCTTACCCACCTGACTGACTGTGTGGGAGCAATGAGCAGGCTGGGTAGACTTAAGACAGGGCCAGTATTTTGGTGCTGTCATTACCCTCCTCAGTCTCTTCACTGTTACCCCTCAAGTCTGCTTCACAGTTTGGCTGGGTAGCACCTCATTCTTGTGGCTGGTGTGGGAGCTGTCCACATGTGTGAGGAAGGGACAAGACAGTACTCTGCCCTTTAGGAGGCACAGACTTTTGGTCAGTGTGTAACTTGTATGAGAGACCATTCACATGGACCCAGAAAACTGACAATGGGTCACACACGCTGACCACCTCCTGCTCTGTGGCTGTTGGGCAGTTGTGGGCTGGGTCAGGACTGATGTTCTTCTCTTACCTTGCAGTGCTACTGATCCTCCTCCGCGGATCCGCATCATTAATGGCTACATCACAGTTGAGCCCCAGCCCTGGGGCCGTAGATGGTCCAGTCACACTCGCACAGACACCAGCAGTGCTCACCAGCTTTCCCATTCTCTCTTCCTTCCACTACTGACTTTGACATTGCGTAAGATAATGCTTCATTGAAACACAGAAGGACCCAAGCTGCAAGACTTTTACCTTAAAAATAAAAAAAAGAAACTTATACAAAAAAAGAAATAAAAAACTATGAGTGGGACACCTATTCTTTGGGGTGTTCTTAAACTGCCTCCTTTTCCTGAGTCCAGATCATTAACTCTATTAACTGGTTTGGCCTTCCCAATACAAGAGAAGATATTTTAATGAAAGTGTTATTTATTCTTCTCTTGCAGAAGAATGATTTCATGTTATCCCATAATGCTTTGGGGAGATTATAATGCCACTATAACATAGCTGTTGTTTAGCTGTTTGAGCCCAACTGAAGTACATATTTTTCACCTTCAGTGCCTTGTAAAATGATTTACACACCACTGACTTGTTTATTAGAACAGAATATTTTTATCATCTGAGCAAATCTGGGAAAGAGAGTTGGTATTTTATGTCTCTACTGGTAATGCTTTTAATTCTTGCTTGTTAGGGCTCCAGATTACATATAAACGTTCATAGCAACACCTACAGTAGAATAAAACAGTGAAAACTTGTGAACAGAATGTGTCTGCTGTCTGTTTGGTGCTATTTAAGGTGGGTCCCCCTGAAACTCTAGTGGCCAGAGGTCTCATAAGTGCAAACTAATGTACATTTAAGAAAAAAACAATTCTGTGGGAACTTCACTAAATCATAACGTTGGAATCTTCCAAAATAAGTTTGCAAGAGGTGATTTGCACAATTAAGACTTAATTCTAGAAAATCCTTTCAGGTTTTCTACTGAGTTCATTGCTCAGACTTTCCAAATTGTTTTAGTCCTTCGCTGTCTGTGTGAAGTAGATGTGTTGTTGACTGTTGGATGTAAAGAAGCTTGGAAGTGATGATGAATTTTCTGTATTTGTACAGGACATTCTCTTGTGATCACACTTAACTCAATTTGTGAGCAATATTTCACCCCCATCTCTTAGTAGGGTTTCATTGCCTGGGAAGATCTCTTAAGTTTCACCCATGGGTGAACTTAGAGCCACTGTGTGGAGTAACTTGTAATTTAGTAACTTGGAAAGATAGTAATCATCTGCCCCAGTGAGACAACAAACCTTCAGGTTTCCTTTCCTATGCATTTACACATGCTTCACTGCTTTTTCCATTGCCTGTAAAAAGTAGTTCTTTTTCACAGCCTTCTATAGAATGTCAGAGGAGGAACAACAAAGATTCCAGCTTTCCTAACAGGCTTTTCTTCTCTTGATCTCAAATTTCAGTCCATTTCCAGAAGGGCTGAGCCTGAACACAGTTTCCGTTTGCTGAGGGAAACAGAGAAAGGAGAGGCTAAGTGTCACAGTTAGCAGCAGCATTGTGGGGAATGAAATGTATCTGGGCTAGAGTAGAAGACAGTACCATCTCATTGTGTATTTCTTCTTACACATAATACTGCAAGACTTTGAGTACCTGAATGCATTCTGGCTTCCTTGGCTTTCACAGCTGGGCCTGGGAGTTTCTTTCAATCATCCATCAATTAGTAACTAGAAACTTTTAATCCTTGGCATCAACTCTCTTATCTGTTGTCTATCAGGTTTGTCTTTTTGTGTTCTTCCTTATCACTTCCCCTCTCGTTTATTTTCCCTTTTCACTGAATAAGTTCTTGATTAAGCTTAATTGGACAGATGGTCTTACCTTCACGTACCCACAGCACAAGATATTTTCCCAGTAGAATGACAAAAAGACAAGTGGTTTTTATTGTTGGATTTGAGTCAGGAAGAGTACAGGCCAGGGCAAAAAGAGTATCAAACTCACCTTAGAAAGTATCAAACTCACCTTAAAGCTTCCTTTGCTGAAACCAGGTCTATGTTGCTAAACCCAAGACACATAACTGTATTCCTGTCTTTGAAAGTCCAGCATGGAAAGTAAAACTGCAGGTGATGCAGTTAAGAGGGCTAGCATGACACCTGGATCTAATAGCTTGTTTGACCTCATGATGCAGCAGTAGCCACCAGCACCTTCCATTGAGCCCTGTGGAAGCAAATGACAGCATCTTTT
>VXBC01003372.1:10941-22179 GCA_013399945.1 Ploceus nigricollis | reverse complement strand
AGGAAGAAATTGTTTACTGTGAGCATGGTAAGGCATGCCATGGCACAGGTTGCCCAAGGTATCTGTGAATGCCCCATTTCTGGCAGTGTTCAAGGCAAGGTTGGATGGGGCTCTGAGCAACCTGGTCTGGTGCAAGGTGTCCTTGCCCATCACAGGGAAGCTGGAAGCAGGTCACATTTAAGGTCCTTCCAACACAGGTTCTTGCATGGTTCTATGTTTCTATGATTCTGTGATTCTATGATTTGCTTAGAGATTGTCACTACTTAGCAAGCCAATGACAGTGTATATATTTTCTTTCCTTTTGTCTTTCAGTAGTTAAAACCAAAATGCAGAGTGGTCTGCTTCCCCATATTTCAACAGATGAGAGAAAAGGCTTTTGTGTCTGTGGATTTTAAGAAGCTCAGAGTAATGAAGAGGAAATAAGGAAATGACTTTTATGAAAATGTGAAATTAACTACTTAAGTAAAATTCTTTGGGTCTATTCAGTACTTAAACTGATAAATTAGTGAATTAAACAGAAGCTGATAATGCAAAATCTTCAGAGCTTGAGAAGAGATGTTTTAACAGAAGTCTAGCAAGGGATTCTCCTTATCCCTGTTTGAGAATACAGAGATATTTTTGAATATAGAAAAATAATAATGACATTTGTGTTTTACATTCATCATCGCTTTCTTTTCTTCTGGGTACTGAAACAAACAGCATATCTGGTGCCCTACATAGGCTGAAGGCAAAAGGAGAAATTATTTCTGACTTGTGGATATCTGAAGCCATATTTACTTGGGCTGTGCTGGGAGGTGTCTGAAGTGTGTTGAGAATGTAGTGTCTCAGGGCAGGGTCATGCTATATTTGGCAGCATTCACTTTCTGTAAAACTTGATAAACTCTTACAATCCTATGTAAGATGACATCCAGGGAATTCACTTAGCAAGGAAATTAGACAGCTGAGTAGTTTGGCACAGTGGGAAAGCATCCACTTTCAAGGACATTGTCCTTAAAACCAGTCCTTATTAACAGGTGAACATCAAAAAACTTGGAGTTCATTTTAGTTTAGATAGCAATGGCAACTAAGCTAATTATGTCTACAGATACAAATTGGAAATATGGCAAAGCAGATTGTTAGATATTGTTAGATATATGGTATTTTCTGTGCTCAAACCATTTTAGAAATTCACGTCATTAATTACTTCACAGTGATGGAAGATTTATTATTTTTGAAAAGAAGATGGGGAAAGTTTGGAGGAATCATCTAATACGCAGTGCAGTATAACTGCTAACACTCAAGTGAGAAATGTTAAAGATAATCTCACATAAACTAAGATATATTTTGAGGAATCATCTAGCATCTATTCAGATTATTTTCTGTTGAGGCCTAAATATTCTTGAAGATGTATTTTCACATATCTTTGTACACTGAATTAACAGAAGTATTTAATACCTGGAGTCCAGGCATTCTACTAAACGGAACATGGACACTTGGAATAGAAGTTGCTGAGAAGGCTGAGATACTGAATATCCTTCTTTGCATCAGTCTTCACTGGTCAGCCCACAGGTATCCCTGACTGAAGAATGCAGGGGAAAATTCTGGATGATCCCTACTTGATGAAGCTGTTATACATCTTAATGCACACACTCAAAAACAATGTCCATAATCCAAAACCTTCTCTGCAATAAGTTTGTATACTGTAAGTACACTAGTAAGGCTGCAAGAGAGTGAATTCTTGAGAGATAGTGTGACCTGTGAAATACCTGTGAAATGCCCATCTCTATTCTAAAAAGAACGCCAAAAACATTGCAGAAAGTGTTAGGTGAATGTTATGTTGTTTTAAAGTACAGGGTGATAATGAAGATGCAGCACTGTGTCCTGAAAGGAATCAGTGGAACTGTATTATATTTGCCTCTTTTTCTCCTGTGGTATGTTGCAAAAACTTAAGGTGATCAGAAATTTAATTTTCTCCAGATGCTCTTAACATGGTGTATTTCTTGTTATTTTCAATTTTGATGTTCATAAGTGTCTTAAAAATGAGACAATATGTGATTTTATGTCATATGGCTGCTGATGGCAAGTGATTACATGTATTTTCTTTATTCAGATCAGGATTTCTTGTGTCAGAAGTAATGAAGACAGATGTAAAAATCACCAGGGATGGGAAACTCTGGGTAGAGACAACTGAGACAATTTCATTCCAGGAAAGAAATCCGTTTTCAAGAAGGGCTCATTTTATTGGCACTCTTAGTCCTTCAGAGGTGCAGAGACAAAAGTGCTCCTTTGTCTAGAGCTGTTTGAGAAGAGATAACCAATAGCTCTTGGTTTCCCCTGTACATTTTCTTTTTACGATACAATCCTGGGAAAGAGAGACATTTATCTTTCAAGTTGCTCCTGGTTCCATGGTAAAGTCTAAATAATGTTAACATTGTCTTCAACTGCTTGTAATGCAGAACCTCTATACAGTAATTTAAGAAGCTGGAGATAAAATGCAGGAATCAATTCCTAAAATTTTGGTGTAAATATCTGAAGTAGTTATTTGCAATTATTGACTGCATAAGCTCCTTTTCACAATATATTCTCATTCTCTACAGTTGAAGAATTTTCTTTTTCCAAGAGGTTGAGATATTTGTTGATAGAGCTACAGAAATTATTGAGAGGAAATTAATCTTGCAGTATCAGTGTTTACTCCTGCAAAAATTTGATATATTAATAGGTGGAAAGGTCTGTGGTTTTGACAGAAAAGAGGAAACCTAGCAAACTTGTACCAAACTGTAGAAGTTAGACATCCACATTCTCATCCACATTCTTGTCCTTTTCCAATTCTTTTTTTCTTTTTTTCTGTGTGTATGTGTATATGCATGGCTTCACCTGGTTAGAGAACCTCTTTATGACTTCAGTAGCTCTTACTTATATAATAACCACATATTTAAAAGCTTTTTAATGTCACTTTTGTCCTGTACCAGCTAGTTTCCACTATGAAAATTACACCCAGAAGTATGAAATTTTATGCAAGCTCTGTCCAACTATTTGTTTTTTCTGACTAATAGTTGAATTTGTTGCCTTGCCAGAGAATTGTTCTTTTTCATCTTAATGCTTGCATTTTGATTTATTTTCCTTTCTTAACTCTGAATTCACTAATCAAATCTCTTCCTCAGCCCAGGAAATTTCCAAGTAGTGTGTATTAGCTGGAGTCCCCCCTGTTCTCCCACTTGAAAAGTTTGCTCCACACACAGGGCTGTACATGCAGGCTTTTGGATCTGTGAACCTTGTTACTTTCAAGGAAGGAAATCAAGGCATGGACAAATTTCCTATTCTTAGCCAGCTGCATTTTTGTGGTTTGTTTCAATTTGATATGAATGTTATCTAATCACAACTTTTTTTTTTTCTCCCTGAATTTGTTTCCTTCCTTGCAGGAATCTACACATATTGTACCTTCAGAGACCTATTCATGTTTTTCCTGATTCACCATGAATCTGAAAGAATTCCATTACAGGCAGTGGTGTGATACATGTACAAACCAACTGAAAACACACTGGTGAATTTCTCCCTGATTTGAACACATATTTAGTGAATATTGTTACTTGGAAACATGTTTTCTTTTCTTCATAGAATTTTTCTTTAATTGACTGTGACTAATTAAAATAAGGCTTTTCTATTGTTATGTAAGGCTGGAATAAATTTAATAAGTATTAAGTCTGGTTTCTTAAACAAGAAATATTCTGTGATCATACTGTGCATGACTGTTTTCTTCACTCCTTGTAGGTTTTAAACCCATTGAGATGTGTCAGCCAAAGTTACAGAGCAGAGAAATGTCAAAGGTAATTAAGTTCTGGCAGGTTTTGTGATAAAATTATTGCAAGTGTATTGGTGAAGTAAAAGGAAGTGACAAGAAAGTATTGAACAAAAGAGACATATTTTGTTAGTTTTCATGTGCCTAGACCTATTCCTCTGATTTAACTTTTGAAAAAATTATAGACATTAATTCATATCTTCACTAAACTTGGTTGCATTTTCTCATAGTATACTTTGAGAAAACCAGAAGCTATGTAGAGGATTACCTGGATTAAATTCTGTAACTAAAAATTAGTCTGCATTCCAGGGTTAGATAATTAGAATGATTTATTCAGGAAAAGAGACAGCTTCTGTTATAGATATATATTATTATGTTTTAAGGGTATGAAAATTCTGTTTCATTCATTTTTTTAAGCACTGCTAGAAAACAAAGATAGAAAAATAATCCTTTTAATTTTTCATGTCAGTTGACTTAACAATGTTACGGTATTGCATTGCTTACTATATATGGTTATTCCTATGCTGTTATTTTTTGCTAGGTTTTGAAGCAGCATGGATTGAAATCTGTATTACTGCTGAAATTTGCTAGGGCCAGTCTAATTAGAACAAAAGTAAGAATAAGGACTATCAGGATATGTTCGCTTTTTAACATCTTTCTTCTTCTGATTTTCTGGAAGCCATCCTTAAAGACCAAATGCTAAAGGAATGCAAGATAAAGTTATCTCTCTAGAGAGCTTTAACACAAATAAGATATACACATATGAAATTGATTCTTTTTATCATTGTCTAATATAAGTGATCAAATTCAATTATAGACTTTGGCACCACAGACACAAATATTCCTGAATAGAACCTTCTCAAGTAGTTGGCATCTTCTTGAAATTGCTGGAATGGGCTCAGCTGGAATCAGAGAACAGACTATCTGGAATGTCAGAGAGATTTGTGAAGGTAAAGACTGTGGAGCAAATTCCTCAAATATTTATGCAAAATATGGATAGATAATATTAATGTGAAATGACATGTGTGATATATTGTGGCCTTTCAATAAAACATACACATTTTCTCTCCTTGTGAAAGCTTCATGCTCTTGAAAAAAGATGTGGCATTACTATCAGATGACATCTATCAGATTCTGCACCTGGAATGGGGCAACCCTGGATGGACAGACTGTGGAGGAGAAGCTGGAAAGCAGTGCCATGGAAACAAACCTGGGGGTCCTGGTCAGTGGCAAGATGAACATGGGTCAGCAGTGCCCTGGCAGCCAGGAGGGCCAGCCCTGTCCTGGGGGGCATCAGGCACAGCATCACCAGCCGGGCAAGGGAGGGGATTGTCCTGCTCTGCTCTGAGCTGGGGCTGCCTCACCTCGAGTGCTGGGGGCAGTTTGGGTGTTACAATATGAGAAAGACATGAAACTGTTAGAGAGAATCCAAAGCAGGGCAACAAGGATGGTGAAGGGCCTTGCAGGAAGCTGTGTGAGGAGCAGCTGAGGTCACTTGGTCTGTTCAGCCTGGAGGAGACTGGGGTCAGACCTCACTGCAGGCTACAACTTCCTTGTGAGGGAAATGGGAGGGGCAGACAGTGATCTCTTCTATGGTCACCAGGGAATGGCCTGAAGTTGTGATAGGGGAGGTTTAGGTTGGCTATTAGGAACTACCCAGAGGGTGGTTGGGCACTGGAATGGGTCCCTGGGGAAATGGTCACAGCACCAGCCTGACACAGTTCAGGAAGTGTTTGGACAATGTCATCAGGCTCATGGTGTAACTCTTCAGGCTGTCCTTTGCAAGACCAGGAGCTGAACTTCAATGGTCCTTGTGGGTCCTTTCTGATTCAGGATATTCTATTATTCTATCTTTTATCCATTTCTCTGATAGTCTGCTATATTCCTTACTTATGAGCAGATCTGTACTAAAGAAGGATTTTTTTTTTTTAATATGAGTAATTTAGCAGTGTTGAAATAGAATTAACTGATGTGTAGTCAGAGTTACACTTGGTATCACCACATTGCCACTATTGCAAAAACACAGTGGCAGCAGAGTAAAAACTAACTTAATTCAAGCAGAATGTCCTGTAAGAATGCCAGTGTTTGGCTTTGGTCAATGACAGGAAACATCCTTTTTGTGATTTTTCAGTACTATTGCATGTAGTGCTGACTAGACCCGTGTGGTGGGCTGACCTTGGCAGGACACCAGCTGACCACCAAGCCTCTCTACTCTTCCACAGCCGGACAGGGGAGGGAAAATCAGATGGAAAACAACTCATAAGTTGAGATAAGGCAGTTTATTAAAGCAAAAGCAAAGTTTGCATGCACATAAGCAAAGTGAAAAAAAAATTATTTTCTGTTTGCCATCAGCCAGTGATGTTCAGTGTTCAGCCACTTCCCAGGATGCAGGGCTCCTTCATGAGTAGAAGTTGCTCCAGAAGGTAAATATTGTAAATAACAAATGTCCCCTTCCTCTTCCTTCTTAGGAGTTTTATATCTGAGTGACATGACATGGTATGGAGCTCCCTTTGGTCAGTTTGGGTCAGCTGGCCCAGTTGTGTCCCCTCTCAGGACCACCCTAGACTGCTGATGGGGCAAAATGTTGAGAGACGTGGCTGATGCTGTGCCACCCTTTTACAGCCTCCATTCAAGTAGTTGTAAAGACTAATAAAGACTCCCCTGAGCCTCTCCAGGCAAACAACCCCAGCTCCTTCAGCCGTTCCTCACAGGATTTGTGTGTCAGACTCTTCCCCAGCTCTGCTGCCCTTCTCTGGACACTCTCGACCCCCTCAATGTCTGTCCTGCAGTGAGGGGTCCAGAACTGAGCACAGGATTTGAGGTGTGGCCTTGTCGGTGCCAAGTACAGGGGGAGAATTCCTTTCCTGGTCCTGCTGGCCACACTATTGCTGGCACAGGCCAGCTGCCACTGCCCTTCTTGGCCACCTGGGCACACACACTGGCTCATATTCGGCCACTGTCAACCAGCATTCCCAGGTCCTATTCTCCTGGACAGATTTCCAGCCACTCTGCCTCCAGCCTTTAGCACTGCTTGGGGTTATATTTAGTATCCTATTTCCTCGGAAATAGGATAGAGGTGCAAGGTATCAAACCAGATAAGCTTTGTTTCCAAGCATGGAGATTCAAATCCTCCAAAAGAGAAGCTTTACTGAAATAATAACATTACATGTAACAGCTGGAGATAAAATTTATTCATACATCTTCAAAAAATTATTTTTCACTTGCGCTGTTATCCATTTGTTGCCTGACAAAGACTTGGTTTTACTACAAGTTGTATTTAATATACTCCTTCACCTGGCGTTTCTCCCTCTTTCTTGTCACTTTCACAAAACAGGGAAAGGCTGCTTTTACCCAGTGGTATTACTGATGGAAGTGAAAAAGAAATACTCAAGACCTCTCCTGAATATTTTGTTTCTTTTTTATATCACTTTTTGATGAAAACAAATTAACACCAGGACCTTGCAGTGGCACCTCCTATTCATCATCAATTGCCCTTTTATTGCAGAATTAAATTTGATTCCCACTGGAGAGTAATGTAACACACTTTAAAGCGACTAATAGATTTTTAGCATTCAATTGAAGTTAGGTAAAAGTTTTGAGGTTTTTTTTTTTTTTATTTGTCAAATTATTTTGCCACTATCTTTATTATACATGATCAGTTTTCTTTCCAGGACTATAGGTTTTGGGGATTTTGGTTTGGTTTGGTTTCTCACGTGTTTTTTATTTTAATGGGACAAGTATATTCTCCTACTTCTGTGTATTCAAAACTATTTACCCTTCTTTTGTCTTCTGCACCATGCACCATGTCATGGAAAAGTAGAGGTCTACAAAAAAAAATCAGCCTGAAGTAAGGCAACTTTGGCATGGATATATCGAATATGAAAACTTTATGGCATGTTAAATGTAACTCTTGCTGTTCTTGCTTATACTGTGTTTACAGAGAACATGTTGTATTCTATGTATTTCAATTTAGAGTGAATTCTGGAATTAATTTGTGGGTTGTAGTTCATTATTGTTGTATTTCAACAAAAATTTCTGCCAAGAAGTGACATTAACATGTGTTTGTGCTGTTTCATATTTTCCCTCTTTGTTCCTTAGTTTGCTCTCTAATGATTATAACTTTGCTTTTAACCCTTTCTGTTCTTTCTGTAGAGCAGCTACCGCTCATGTGTTTGCAGTGTTGCATATTTCCATTATGTCTCTTGGGCTAACTTCTTAGTGGTGAGACTTCTATAAAATTCCAATCTTGATGTAAATTTTCAGGATGTTTTAACTCCTTTCATGATACACAGTTGGAAATGCCAAAAGATATTTGTTAAAATGTAAATTTATGTTATTACTAAGTGCTGACAAGATTTAATAACTCTTTCCAGACTTCTTAGTTTTGAAATTCTACAGCAAAATAGCAAAAATCCTGCGGGCCTTGTGGGACATCTTATCTCATTCAGATACCCTTTAGAGTATTTAATAGCAAGGGGTGGGGGGGAAGGGACATCTAAGCATTTTATCAGACTAGCTTAAAGAGCTAGAGCTATAGGTTCAAAGTCCACCTATTTGCAATAAACCTCAAAAACCCTTCAATGGGAGAGATACAACAATGTAAAAAAAATCCTGGTTAGCAGAATTGGTTCTTATATACTGGAGGAGCTGTGAGTACAGCTCCTATAAATTAATTACATAAAATTAATTACTTAATTTTCCAATCGTTTAGAGATTTTCAGTTCAGTTGCAATTATTTGTCTTGACCATGAATGCAATACAGAAAATCTGTAACTTAGCTATAGCTTATATCAAAGCCTGATAATCAATTTTATTTAAAACTAGATCTAAAACAAACAATCAATTTCCGATTATAATCCTATTTTACACTGATATTTTCTAGCCTGCCAACACAATTTTCTAGAAAAATAATTTATTTCAATCATTACAGTAGTCAGGCTGAAACAGCTGGCATTGCACTGGTCTTACTTACAATGAATGTTTCCTGTTAGTAGTAAATTGTCACAAACACAAGCACAAGCACTCAAACAAAGCACTGTGACACCTGCCTCTTGGTTAAAATGCTGATATTCCCCAGTATAAAACACTACAGGACTCTCCTCCTGCCCAGTTTGAAGGACTTTCTGCTGCTTCTAAGGACATTTAGAGTGTGTTTGATGTTAATCCCCTCTTCCATCAGATCCTGGCTGGATTGTAGGCTGTCTCCTAGTGTTGGACATACTCATTTATCCTGAGAACTGCATTTTAAAGAACATGAAAATTCCTGTATCTTGCTTTCATGTAGTATTATCCACTATAATTCACACCATAAGCACTTTTTTATTGGTAACATGCCTGTTTACTGAGAATGAGGAAGATATGCCCACAGCTTTATACTATAATCACTTGGTGCTTTGAGTAATTTTTGCTTCATTGTGGGACTTTTCTTTTCTTTGAATTATAGCATGAGACTAGCTGTCTGTGTCAAACTCCTTTTGTTATATTCTGTCAAATTGATGATCAATCCTGATGTTTGGTACTTGGCCACGTAAGGTGACAGGTTTGCAGATGTAGATGCTTATGAAATCATTCTTCTCACAAGACCCTGATTACAAAGCCGGTTTTGCAGCTACAGTTACATGAAACCCCCTTAGATGTGCAAAGTTATGGAATGAAGCCAGAGTCAGCCCCAGTCAAAATGCTGTGATGTGCCTTTTCATGACAGTGCCCTTTAGTTTCTCTACAAAAGGATGTCTGTTCTGTGTCTTCAGTAAATTGAAAGAACAGTAATTCATAATCAAAATTATTCTGCATGTTTCCCGTGGTAAGGTTGAAAATACGGAGAACGTGTAAGGTCAGCACACAGGGCCTCTTCTAATTGGTGCTGATATAAGAGACTTTTTTGTTATTGCTGAGCAGGTTTTACACAGAGCCAGGGCCTTTTCTGCTTTCCATACCCCCACACTAGCAAGGCAGTTGGGAGGCTGGGAGGAGACACAGCCAGGACAGGTGGCCCCAGCTGAGCAGAGAGGTGTTCCAAACCATATGATATCATGCTCAGTATATAAATTTGGGGGGAAAAGGAGGAAGGGGCAGTTGTTTGGAGTGATGGCATTTATCTTCCCGGGTCACTGTAATGTGGGACCCTGCTCTCCTGGGGATGGCTGAACCCCTGTCTGTCCACAGGAAGCAGATAATTAATTCCTTGGTTTGCTTTTCTTGTGTGCATGGCTTTTGTTTNATGGCTGAACCCCTGTCTGTCCACAGGAAGCAGATAATTAATTCCTTGGTTTGCTTTTCTTGTGTGCATGGCTTTTGTTTTTCCTATTAATCTGTCTTTATCTCAATCCATAAGTTTTCTATTTTTTACCTTTCAATTTTCTCCCCAGTCCTACTGGTGGGGGAGTGAGTGGCTGTGTGGTGCACACCTCTTATGTAAATTAGATATTTCACACCATTTTGTTCACACATGCAGAGTCAGCCCTTCAGGACCCTCCTCTAGGAGGTAAGTTGTTGGCAGAGGGGATGGACTGAGCAGGAGTCTCAAGGCAGAAAAATAAGTTGGCTCAGCACAGCATCACCCCAGCTCTGCAGGACACTCTCTTCTAGCACAACTGTCCTGTTACAACAGTCAAAATGTTTGAGAAACAATATGGTTATGCCTGGTCCTCCACAGACCCAGGAATTCACTGCTCCAAGATCCAAACCAGATCTGTATGCAGTACTACCATTTGTGTCCTCAATAAGAGGTAGGGAAGAAAGCTTATTTTATTTTTACATTGGATCTAACTTAAAAGGTTTTGATATCTATCAGTGTACTGGGAAAAGTGTAGGCCAGCTGAATTTACTGTAACCAATTTATATTCCACCCACTAAATAATTTATTACAATATTAATGAATTTTAGGACAATTCTTCTGCTGACCCCTAAAGGTATTGGCAAATATCAGTATATACCAGTTCAACAGTTACAGAGGACAATGCTTCCAATCATAGAATGGTGTGGTTTGGAAGAGACCTTTAAAGATCCTCTATGGATCCAACGTCCTACTATGGGGGCACTTTTCACTAGACCAGGTTACTCAGAGCCTCATCCAGCATGACCTTAAACACTTCCAGCAACTTGGGTATCCACAAATTCTCTGGGCAGCCTGTTCCAGTGTCTTACTACCCTCAACATAAAAAATTTCTCCCTTATGTCCAAACTAAATCTACCCACTTTCAGCATAAAACCATTGCCCCTTGTCCTTCCTCTACAGGCCCCAGAAAAAGTCTGTTCACTGGACTCACTCCAACAGATCTTTCTTGTACTGGGGATTCCAGAGCTGTATGGAGTATTCCAGGATGGGATCTCAAGAGATGTTTCTCAAACTGTTTGCCACACTGGTCAGTCAGATGTAGTTGGCTTTCTGGGCTGCAAGCACACATTCCTGGCTCATATTTAGTTTGTCATCCACCAGTATCCCCAGCAGTCTTCTTAGGGCT
>VXBC01003371.1:674369-725277 GCA_013399945.1 Ploceus nigricollis | reverse complement strand
AGCTTCTCCAAGAAACTGTTTAGCTCTACTCTCCCTGTCAATATTGTTATGATGAACAAGATCAAAAAATCCTCAATCCAAAGGATTCTGAACTTCATTTGCAGGAACTGTCTAAGCATGGAAGATATACCTCTTTGATGTTATACCCCAAGATGAAAGGCACTATTACTTTGAAATCCTATAATTCCAAATTAAATAGACAGTGTTGCTAGAACAGATATTTAGTTGACATGCACCTTGCTTTGCAATGATCTCTGCACTGCAGGGGAAGATGCTAAAAATGGGAAGGTATATGAGATCAGGTTTTGTAGGGCTTGCAGGCTGCTTTGTGAAAGCAAGGAGGGGGAGCAGGACAGCAGAGAGGAGTAGGCACAAGGCAGGTGGAGAAAATCAAGTAAACGAAGGAGGGGGTGAGACTAGACAAAGAAAGGAAAGTAAAAGGAAAAAAAGAGAAAGTGGAAATGGTGGTAAGAAAGGAGGAACATGCAGCTATACTAGAGCATAGGAGAACTTCAGACGCATTTACTGCTAATTACCAAATAAATTTTTCACTTTGCCTTTCATCTGCCTCCTGGGCTGTTGGCTGTGCTGGGTCCTTCCTGAAGACTTTAGGGCTCCTCTCTAATGTTGTACTATCAGTTTGAGGACCATTTCCACCCAAGCCCTGAGTGACCACCCTTTTCTGTAGCTTGGGTGTTAGCTGCTCTAGCCAGGGCTGGAGCCTGAGGACATACTACCTGTCCCCAGAAGAAAATTTAGACGGAATTTGGAAGTGAAAAGCATGGAAGATCAGGTCTCTCAAGGAAAGCATTCTTCCCACTGTTTCTTTAGCTGTGCTGTGGTTCTCCAGAGCAGTCCTAAGCCCTCCTTCACCTCCTTGTTCCCCAGGCAGGTCCCTCTCCCACAGCATCTGATGGAGCACTACTAAACACTTGAAATAGGAATGGGTCTGACTTAAGGGACAACCTGAAGAAATGAAGAAACATAAACAGCTGTGTCTGTTCCCCACTCTGTTTCACAGTACAGACTCATTGAACACATGAGAGTATTTCAAGTGAAACCTTTTGTAATGGCAGCCTAAACCTCTGAGCATGACATAGGCAGGTTCTCTGCTTTATGTGATGATGTCTGTTTTGGGAGAAGCAGCACATTTTCACCTTGCTGGGTGCTTCTGTCTGCGGCAGTCTGGGCAGCTTCTCCCCTCTTGATCAAAGCCCTTTTTCTTTTCTGGCAACTAGTCTTGGTGACATCTCTGACTGATGTTGTCACTGTTAACTGCTTTAAACTTGTTTATTTCACATGCCACCTGCATTTCCTCACCTAACTGTTCTGGCTGATCCTTTCTTTTGGCAACAAGACAGAAAAACAAAGAAACACAAGAAAAGAAACTTCATATAATAATATTACCGATTAGAAGGGTTTTTCCCTCTCAATTTTTCACAACATTTTTATTGATTGAATACAGAAGTAGGAAAAATATGAGGGCCTGGTTAAAAACTGGGAGTTTTAGAGTTATATTTTCATAATGTATATTTCTGGTGTTTTTGTTTGTAGACCTAAACAATCTGTATGTCTAAATATAACACGAGCTGTAATGTGACTCTCTCCATAAGGTAATACTTGAAACAGGAACCTCTGTTCCACAGTTACTCCCACACCATCTCCCTCTACCTCCCCACAAAATGTCTATTTGGAGCAGATCCTCTTTCTCAGCCTCACTGACAAGGGCAGGAGCACCAGGTCACTTAGCCTTTCTGAGGCTGAGAGGAGAGGTATTTTTTCCTCTTCCATTAAGAAGCATGCACGGGATGGGTATGAGATGAGTAGAGATGAATATAAATTGATACAGGTACTAAGGGTGGTGACTAGGAAAGGTATTCTTGATTTGTTGCTTGCTAACAAGAAGGTCTCATGAGTGAATTGGTGATTGGTGGACATTTTGGACCATGAAGCAATTGAATTTAAAATATCTAGTGACAGGAGGAAAATAATAGCCAGGAAAATTCTGAATAGGAGATGAGTAGACTTCAGGCTGCTCAGGGAAGTAGTTTGTAAGGTCCCTTGGGAAAATGGTTTTGAAGATTCTGGGATCTACCAGTGTGGTCAAAATTTAAACACTACCTTCTTAGAGCACGGGAGCATGTAATTCCAAAATGCTGGAAATCAAACTGGTGAGGCAGAAGCCTGGCTTGGCTGACCAGGGATCTTTCTCTGGAGCTAAGGCAGTGTAAAGTGTATGGCCAGTGAAAGCAAGGCTGGGTGACACTCACTCACTTCTCCCCATCCTGGTAGGATGGAGAAGATGAATCAGAAAAGAAATGTAGCACTTGCTGGTTGAGATAAGGACAGTTTAGTAGTTGAAATGAAGTAAAATATAATATTGCAGCAACAACAAAAATAGTAAGAAAAAAGGAAGAGAGAGTGAGACAGAGGGAGAGAAAGAAAACCCATGAATGACAAGTGATGCACAATGAATAGCTTACCACCTGCTTACTGATCCACAACCCATCTCCAAAGCACAATCAGATCCCTTTCTGTGTTACTCCACCAATTTATATACTGGGCATGACATTCTATGGCACAAGATATCCCTTTGGCCAGTTCAGGTCAGTTGTCACAGCTGTGCCCCCTCACTTGGGCACTTCTCGCTGGCAGAGCTTGGAGCTTGCTTACCTGGTTGGTGTAGTTGTGTCCAAATAACAAACTACTGAAGAGTTCTGAGGTTTCTGTACATCAGGATGTTGTTATAGTATAGCTTGTGAATTGGTGTGAGATTAGTTAGGAAGAGGAACTATGGATTTTTGGCCATTTTAAATGTGGACTTTTACAGCTGCATTAACAAGTCTATGTGTCATTTCCCTTCAGAGGTGAGATCATAGAGACATTTTATGAATATCTCATCCTAATGCATGAGTTTAAGAGGGATGCAAGATGCAATTATTTTAATTGCAACCCAAAAGTAGGATTTTTCTCCATTAGCTCTGTAGGTGTTTGCATTGAGAACATTTTCAGTAAGGCAAGGTGGCTACTGCTCCAGGCTTACATGTGCAGCAAGTTGGTCTTGAATAACCATGTGACATAGACATCAAAGTATCTCATGTACTATAAATACCCACTGTGATGACCAAAGAATGTTCTGCATCAATTGCTGCTTCCTTACAGAAGTTGTGACAGACCATGGCTAGATTTGGTATTTAGCCTATGTGGCCTGGAAAAACCACACATGGAATGGAAGAACAGAAAGAGGATAAAGGAAGAAGAATATTGGTGAATTAATTGAATTTTTACCATTCTTTTGGAATTGGCAGCAAAAAAAATGCTATTTACATTACTGACATTAGTGTGACACAAAAATAGTAATCACTGAAATTTGGTAAGAATCATCTATACTTACAGCACAGATTTATATGACTGTAAAATCCTCCCTGATCTCTTTGATCTCTCTGTTTTTAAGAACTGACATATGAGGAACTTGCAGGTGCCTTCCCTGTGAGAAAAATTTATATTTGAAGGGACTTCTGAAATCAAAGCAAGTCTGATTTCAACATAGCTTGTTTAGTCTCTTGTTCTGCAATAAAATTGGGGTGCTATGTAGCAAGCATGATATTCCATAAAGAAACTTTATAACAGCATCTTTAAAAATACACTGTGTAGTAGAACTCACAGGGGGTCTATAGGCCCTCTACAACCGTGAACCTAATTTTTGTCTTCTGACTAACCCTGCCTTTTCACTTCCTCAATCTTGTTCTGAAAGTATCTGCCTGTAGAAATTAACCCTATGATAGGTTGTTCATTTGAAAAAAAACAGCCACAGGCCAAATTTCTCCATTTACTATGAAGAAGCTATTCAGATCATTTTGGTTATAATTACTCTCAGTTGCATCTGGATGAGCTCAACTTCACTGAATGTCTATGGAAGTTATTCTGCTAATTTGGGAAAACAGATTTTGTGTCCAAATACAAAAGACATACACATTAATCCATCATTATCTCTAGAAATACAAGTGATAAAAATAAAGCACAGAGAAGTCAAATAATTTCTACTAAATCCATATGCTGCTGCTGAAATTAAAAAGGGAATCTGGATATCCAACTTCTAAAAGCAACCTGTGTGCATTCCTTAGTTAATGAGCACTTAGAGGTTATTACACATGGGATTATTTAATTAGAAAAATGGCCAAAATGGAGAATCAAATGTGTACCTGGTGAGAAACTTTTAATTTGGGTGTGTAAAGTACGAGACAGTAGCAAGCCCTTCTAAGTTCTGAAAACTAAGGTGGTTAGGGTATTTTTTTTTTTTTTGTGGGACTGTATCTTTGTTCAAGATATTCAGTCCTGAACTAAAGAAGTGTACCACAATAGCTACAGATCAAAATCCATGGCCTTATCTCTCTTTGTTTTCTTTCCTTTATTGTTTCTGCATACTGCTAAGGGCAACATTTTGAGCAAAAGCATCTCTAGGTAACTTGAGCTTTTTTTAAAGAGAAACTCCCATAAAATCAAAACCATATTTGCAGATGAGAATTCAGAAACATATGAGGAAATAAAGTTTCAGTCTTTTTCTAGCAATGGCATTATTGAAAGAGTGATAATAGATTTACAAAATTCTGGAAAAGTTGGCAAGCTGTAAAATGGAAGGCTTCCACTTTTGGTTTCTAAATAATTTTCTGAATATTTTCTTTCATTTTACAAGCTAAATTCTAGTCACACTCTCTTAGCTAGGTGGTTTATCTATGTCAGACTCCCCATAGTAATATCTGCAACTCTGGTATCATATAATTTATCAGTATTTTATTAAGATTCCATAAGAGTGAGAAGGTCTGAAAGTATGTGTTGCTTCAAAACACACATGCCCAGTCTTGTATTTTCCAACAGACAGAGTAGTTTTCAACTAAAGACCAAAGCTGTAAATAAATCCTTTGTGAATATGCCTTCTTTCCCTGACATAATTTTTTATGGTTTTGCTTTGCTAACTGAAGAAATAATTGAAATCTAATTTCCAACTAATCTCCCACAGTGACAAATTGCTTTCAGTGTAGAAGAACAAAGGAAAATTTCCTGAAACACAGAATAAGAGAAGTTCTAGCTTATATCCTTATTGGCTGGTTTCCAGATGATTCTTTGCCATAATTTACCCACAATATTTGAGGTCCACAACTCCATATGGAAGGATTATATTCATACAACATTATACTCTTAAACTGCAACTGAAGCCTGCATTCTGTTCATAATAAAATTTCTTAACCTAATTACCTTGGTCTAAGACTTACTTTTAGTTCTAGTATTAACTTAGGAAAAACAATCAGTAAGCCATGTTCTTGCTTGTGTATCCTGAACTTCTATTCATGATGCAAAAGAAAGAACTTCCAAAGGAAGAATTTTATTGACCCTTGCTCCTTTGGAAAAAGAAATGTCAAAGTCCTTCCATACTTCCCTGTAGCTTATCACCTTGCATGCTCCTCTCAGAAGTTCCACAGCATCACTGTGACAGAGTGTGTTTTAGTGTCCTAAATCCCACCTCAGGCAGCACTGGCATCAGCTCATCAAAATCCCAGAGCTTGACTACTTGTCTTTGAAAATCAACCAGAAATTTGGGCTGCTGCAAGAAGCAGAAGGAGAAGTGATGTATAGCCTGCACCTAATGCCAGAAAAGGTATACACCAGTGTGTCAAAGAGGTGATGAAAAAGGGAGCAGAAGCTAGTGGCTTTAACTTCCACCCCTGTAATATCAAGAAACCACCTTTTCTGTTGTTTCACCCTGGATATCTTTTGCAATTCCACACAAGACCCATTCTAGCATCTGGCATGAGAAAAGAAGAAGCCCCTCGTGTGGGTGACCGTCTTGGGCTTTGGTTTTGATGTGCACCTCAACTGGATCTGAAAAGAGAGAGGGAAGAGTGAGGATGCTGGCATGGATTGTAGGTCAGCATGTTGACTCAGCCCAGCCATCTCTGGGAGAGGGACACACTGAACTTTGAAGGATAACTCAAAATCTTGTAAAGGTTGGACAAACATGTCCTAGAACAAGTGATTCACATAAAGAATAAGTTATGAGACTACTTTAGTTGTGTAATGCTTATGTTCCACCCTACATATCCTATGTTCTCAGTTTTTCCAAGTAAGAAAAGGAATCATGTTACAATCATGGGCAATGTTTCCTAAACACATTTCTGAGGACCGGGATCAATGTGTTTAAGATACTCCTCAGACACAGTTGCCTCATGCATTTAAAGAGTAAATCAAAGACAACAGATTCCCTTTCCATACTGCTTCCTCTCAGATGCTCTTTGGCTGAAACTCTGCTTTCATGGGAGATCCAGTCCCAGAAACTGCCTGGCAGAAATGCTAATTTTATGGATTACAAACATATTTGAGTTTCAATTTTCTGGAGATTGATGCAGCTGTATGTATGCATATGCATGGACTTTGAGGTGTGATGTGCACCCTCTCTGGCTCCATCCCTGGTCCCAGAAATCCTGCCATCAGGGGCCAGCTCTGCAGATGACAGGGAAAGAGGAGCAACCATTTGTGCAAAGAGGAGCTGTGGTGGAGCCCAGCTTTGCAGCAGCTAAGACCCTCTGATGCTCTCCCCTTTGATCAGAGACTCCAATCCCAGAGTTGTTACATATACATGTATTGTATACGTGTCTGTGTATATATGCATATATACACATAGATGCATCCAAAAAATCTTCCACTTTAAAAAAACAAACAAAACAAAACAAGAATAATTTTAATGTCATGGACTGCAGCAGGTTTCTACAAACAACCCCAGTTTCAAATTTTTGTCGACAGGATACAAAACTAATTAATAAATCTCACAGAAAGACTGTGATTTACATATTGAAAGAAAAAAAAAACTCAAGAAACGGCACTTCTAAAGCAAGCTAAATATGCAACTAGCTCCAGAGAAAGAGGAACCTAAGAGCACAAAAGAAACATAATTTCTCAAAGCCGTATTCTATAGTTAGGAACAAAAAAAAAATTAGCTGACAATTCCAGTCTGGCACTGTTCTTAAAAATTTTCTTGTATTAGTAATTTTACACACAATGAGTGATTACTAATGTATAATGAAAAAATATTTAATTCTTTTGGATAGGCCAGTTCTTCTTTTCAAAAAGAAAAATAAAAGCTCTCCTTTTCTAGCATCTCATGGAAAGGCACTTCAAACTAGTGTGGGTGATAACAGGACTGGAGGAGCAGCAAGGGAGAAGAGCAGATGCTCCAATTGCCCACTCTGTGGGCAGCTGCCCTGCAAGCCAAAATTGAGAAAGAGAAGCTCAGAGTGTCAAAACCCAATCCTGCCACAAGCAGCTCCCTCTTAAACAGGAGGAGCCGGCCCAGGGAGTTCCAGGGGAGATGCTCTTCCTTCAGTATGATCCTGCACTGAGGGCTGGGTGCTAGAAAAGGACAATGCCTCTACCTTGTCCAGCTCTCCAGTTTAGACTGTCCTTTCATGAGACAACCTGATGAAGACTCACAAATGCTCTCTAATATTGTTTCCTTGGGAAAAATAAAGCTCACAACGTTGGCCTCCAGGCTCAATCATGTTCTCATACCTACCTACACATTTTTTTCTGATTCTGCTACAGGGCAGAGGGCTCAGACAGGACTTTAAAGGCAAACTTGGCATAACAGAGCCTAAGCCTCATTGGCAATCCTCCTAACTAGTCCTCCTTGTCTGGAGGTAGGATTGACATTTCGCTGAGTGTAAGCTTGAGAAGGATGGCCAGAGACAGTGATTGAAGAACAAGGGAAACTCTCCAGACCTATAGACCACTTAAATGAAAGATAAACTAATCAGGATAGCACACAAAGAACACTTAATACCTCACTGTCTTGTGAATTTTTTAGGTTTTTTTCCCTCTAATTTCTGAATCTTCCTCTAAGTATCCTTAACTCTGATTTTTTGTGATTTGTTATATACTGGATACTATATACTGTTATATACTGTTCAGGGAGAAAAAAAAAAGTCTAAAATTGTATTAACTCCTGTTCATAAATTTGTGATAACTAAAATAATTTATAACTTCTGTCTCCTTCTCTCCCTCTCCCTCTGTGTCATGTCTCTCCATGGCAATATGCTGTCATGCCTACAGCAGAGCACCAGTAGCTGTTGCACTGTAGTTATACAATGCAACTGTTTTTCAGGGACAGAATATGAAACTTTCTTGTAGTGTGGAAAATAGAAAATGCATGTTGGCCAAATGAAACATTACAAATTGGAGCATGAGGTGAAGGGATTGGGTGCACCCTTGGCAAATTTTTAGATGTCAGCAGCCTGAGTGGCACAATTGGTGCTCATGAAGAACAGGATTCATCCAGAAGGACCTGGGCAGGCTCAAGAAATGGCCCGTGGGAATATCTTGAGGTTTAGTAAGACCAAGTGCAAGGTGCTGCATCTGGGTCAGGGCAACCCTCAGTACCAACACAGGCTGGGGGATGGACAGATGGAGAGCAGCCCTGCCAAGGACTTGGGGGTGCTGGTAGATGAGAGCCTGGACATGACCTGGCCATGTGGACTTGCAGCCCAGGAAGACAAACGTGTCCTGTGCTGGCCAGCAGGCTGAGGGAGGGGATTCTGCCCCTCTGCTCCACTCTGGTGAGACCCCATTCAGAGCACTGCTTCCAGCTCTGGGATCCCCAGCACAGGAAGGACATGGACCTGTTAGAGCAAGTCCAGAGGAGGCCACCAAGACGATCAGAGGGAGGGATGGAGCACTTCTCCTATGAGGAAATGCTGAAAGAACTGGGATTGTTCAGCCTGGAGAAGAGAAGATTTGGGGTGACCTAACTGTGACCTCTGAGGACCTGAAGAGAGCCTACAAGAAAGATGAAGAGGAACATTTTACAAGGGTGTGTAGTGACAGGACAAGGGAGAGTGTCTTTAAACTGAAAGAGAGTAGGTTTAGATTAGATAATAGGAAGAAATCCTTTCTGTGAGAGTGGTGAGACACTGGAACAGGTTGCCCTGAGAAGTTCTGGATGTCCCATCCCTGGAAGTGTTCAAGCCAGATTGGATGAGACCCTGAGGAACTTGGTCTAGTGGAAGGTCTCCCTGCCCATGGCAGGGGATTGGAACTATTTGATCTATAAGGCCCCTTCCAACTCAAGCCATTCTATTCTATGATTGGAACATTGGGATCTGAGTTTGATGTATTAAGTTCTTGAGGAAGAGTATTGTTGAGACAATTAGTTCTTCCTGAATCCTCACATTCATGTCTGCTCATCACCTGCCCACCTATCACTTGGACATCTTATTTTTCATAACACATATTATTGTTCTCCTCCCTTATTTCACTTTCACTTTGTATTTTTCCTGAAGAGCAAACAAGCCGACTCAACAGTGATCTCAAATGTCAATATTATCTTTAGTCATTATGTTTTGTTCTCATTTTAGATGACAAAGAAACTCATGCTAGCTATCCAGTATGAGGTATTTTGTGTGCATATGCATTAAATAAAATCACATCCAGGAAACACTTCATGTCAGTCTACAGTGATGCTGATGACACACACCTGTATTGCATATTCACACACATTTCTTCATCTAACTCTAGTAAAGCCACTGCATTAGCTGCCAGCATTTCTTTCTCATTTCTACAAGTAAACAGTTATCTCCTTCAGCACAAATTATTTTTTTTTTCTTAATTAGGTAAGTGGTTTGAGTAATTTTGAATTTGCATGGTTATGTGTCATAGTGTTGTGTAGGAATACCTGCGCTAGAGAATTGCATTATGTTTCAGACTTGTTGCTGCATGTCATCCAGCTGTTAGTGTAAATACATTTTGAATTATCAGTGTAGAGGAATTCATAACATTTTCATAATTTAAGCTTCTCCTTCAGGCCAATTTTTAACCTACTGGAGAGGATTTGAAGGTTTGTAACAGCTAATGCCAACACTTGCTACATGTTCTATTCATGTGAAGGTGTTTGCCCTGAAGTAAATGACCAGAGTGCAATCTAATTTCACTTTGGGCACTTTAATACAGACTATGAGCACACTTCTTGATCTGTACTACAGGATTAATACCTTATTTTAGTATGTAAAAAATAGAATCAACAAACTTTGAGTTCAAGTCAGGCCATGGGAGGACTAAAGAAAGAGTAATCCTAAAAGAATGATTTTTTAGAGGATTTTAGCAGTTTTGAGAAACTTTAGATTTTGATACTGGACTGAAATTGGCACATTAAGTGCCAAGAATGTCACCAGGAGAGGTCTTCAGCCCATGTATAGATTAAATGCAATTTTCCCAAATTTAAAAAAGTTGAAGGAATTACATCTTAATGGCAATGATTAATGGAGACAGTACCTAGAGGCCTTCCACCTCATTTACCTGATTAGGTCTCATACCCATCAGCATCTTTTCCATTACAACACCTTCTCAGTCTTGAATGAAATTGGTGGGGGTTGGAACTGGGACTTTAGTGAACCCTATGGAAAATATCTTCCTGCAGAACTTAGGGCTGTCCTGCTCTCACCAACCTGACCATGTTGTTACTGTCCCCCAGTAACCTGACCTGGGTGTGAGCCTCCCTACCCCTAGCTCTACAGCACCTTGATCTAAGTGCCTCAATTGCACTTCTCCACTTGAACTTTGCTCTGGAAAATCTTGTGTTCAAATACGTCCTTAAAAAAGAAGACTTTAATGCTGACTCCACAAAATACCTGCTGTATGCTGTCAAAAACTGCCAGAGCTGTGAGTGAATCCCTTCTGCATCTGATTTCCTCAGGCAGGTCATAGCCTCTGCAGAGGCTGTACAGAGTTCATCTGCTCTGAAAGAGCAGGATTTATTTTTCAATTACCAGAGGCAAATCCAGTCATGGTATTGAAACCATTCTCAACACTTACAATCCCTAAAATAATTGTCTATAGAGGAAGTCATCATTTTATTATAACATGTGTCAAAGAGCAAACCAAAGAATGTACAAACTTCTATTCACTCTTAGGAGTGAATGCTAAATGTTCTTGATAAAGGTGCAAACTTTAGAAAAGCTGACATGTCTGTTTTTGAGTAATTTAATAACCTTGTAGATCTATTGCTGAAAGAAAATTAGATGTTTGCACAAAGGAAATTGTATTTTTCCTAAGAACAGATTAGCTTTCCAGCTGAAAGTAGAAAACCAAGTATCACAACATGACTAGCATGTTCTGATCAGAGTTTCTGCAGTCAGTTCTCCTCTGCTAGCAGAGATGATGCTGGAAATAGGTCTTCAATCACATTAGTGACACTGTGGGCAAGAGTTCATAGCAATGAGCTTGGGGCAGACATTAGGTCTGATGCAGAGCAGTTCTGTACACAGTGTTCCTCTTTAACCATCACAGGTTTAAGCTTTTTAAATCCAGCATTATGTCTTCTCCTTTGCAGACCAATCATGCACCCCTACACTTGCTTTCAATTTATCATCCTTCTCTCTCCAGCACAACAAAATTGTAAAGTAACTGGCTCCTGTTTCTTAGTTTTTGATACCATCTTCCTTTTAATATTTTTTCTGCCCAATTCAGATATTTTCCAGTCACACACCCTTAAAAAAACCCAACGAAAAAACCAATTAAAAAAAAATTACAAAACAAAGCCAAAAGCCAACCCAACAAAAAACTTATTTATGTCCTCTTATTTATTCAGATGGCTTGGTACAGTTAGGTTTTAATTAATGTATTTGGCTTGGTGCCTAGGACAGTTAGAAAATGAGATTTTGCCATAAACTCCTTGTCATCAGGCATTTTGATATATTGGGAAGTATTTATTGAAGGCAGGTTTTATATAATCTACAGTGTTGAGGAAATCAAATACTTGCACGTGATTTCCATGGGCATGATGTTTGCTGCAGGAACATGGGATAGATTTTCAGTCACCCTACTCCAGTTATTGAGGCTGCAAGTAAATGTCATACATATTTATTCCTTTTCCAACCAACTATTGGTGTAGATATTTTTAAAAGATATAACAGCATTTAAAATATATGAACAGAATAATTCTAAGTTTTAAAACAATATTTTTCTTTTTGTATTAAATAGATACTCTCAAAATGAGAAGGAAAAGTATTCAACTTCCCATGCATTGCTGCTAACATTTCCATCCTTTTTTTGCAATGCCTTGAGGGAGCAATTCAAATCACAGGAACAGAGACAGCAAAGGGCAGCAAAGAAGTGTGCAACATTAATCTCAACTGAATCCTAATAAAGGCAATAGTAATTTCTCTGTGACTACAATGGCTTTGAATCAGGTCCTCAGGGGTAGCTTTGTAAAGTAATGTACGTGCCAGCATTTCTGTAGATCCCACCTGATACCTATCTGCATGTTTAGACAGATGAATAGTAGTGAAATTCTGCACTATCAGATATCCTTATACCTCAGACAAGGTCAGATGTATCTGCTATTGCAGTCTGTGCTACAACTTTCTGAAGCTGTTGGGCACCACCACTTTATATAAAGTGATTATGAGAAGTCATTAAATTCTTCCCTGAAAGTCAGAAGGCAAATAGTACTCTTTAACCACTCATCACTATTTTTGCATTAAAGGCAAAGGCAAGTCAGGAATTTCAAAGCACTTGGAAATAGAAATTTTGTTAAGCATGGTCCTCCACAGGCAGGTGTCTCTGCATGTGTGAGTGGGAGATGGTGGGGGGAGGGAGAGCTGGATGGTATGACAAAGTTTATAGGAGAAGCCTACAAAAGCATCAAGGGCAGCATTGTGGGATGGGAGAAGAGTCAGCAAGAGTCTTTGCAGTTCCTGGCCAAGAGAACTCCTTGGCCCTGAACTCCTTTTCTCCTTGGACTGAGAAAATAAAAATATTTACAATGACTGAGACAACCTTTGTTGTGGACAAGAAAACAATAACTTGTCCATTCTTATGAACAAAAGCTTGCAGAGTAATAAGAGTAAGAAAAATGCTGGACTCAAACCTCAAGTTCTCCAGTTATCTGGAGTAATCTACAAAACTTTAATCTCTGGCTGGCTATTTGGATTAAGAATTGCATGCATTGTGCCAAGGCAGTGTTTATCTGTCCCATCCATTCCTTTTCTAGCAGCTGCTGTGTCTTTATCTGTGATACAGTTACAGTACACTTTACTTTTTTTCTGAGTCATTTGGGAGATCAGCTATTCCTATTTCCTTTTAGTCTTGGTGTTCTTTATACAGTTAATCTGTCCAGTTCCTAGATCTTTACTGGAGCATTTGCTTTCAAGGTCATTTGGACACTTGCTTCTGCCTTCAGTGTGTTCCCAACATCTGCGTTTGAACAGAGGACAGGGAGGCATGTTCTGAGAACCACACTTTGGTCTGTAGTATGGTCTTCTCTTCATGGCAACTCCATGGCCATATCCTGAATGCATTAGGAGGAGTAAAGATTTGGGTACGCACTACATCTGCACACCACTGAGTTCCCACTGTGAGGAACTCTGGAACTGCAGAGAGATAGGGATGATTGGTGCCCTCCAGCAGGTCCCCAGAGCTGGGAGTGAAAAGTACATGACACATTATGAAGCACATCTCTTCCTGGCTGTAGGGACAACCTGGGACACATATGGTCTAGACTATTGGTGATGAAAATTTGTTTAAGATGCTGAAGACCAGGTGCTGCTTTGGCACTTGATGACATTCTTTGCTGCAGGTGTCTGCCCTTGCTTGGCATCCTCCTGTGAGTTAAATCCTAATAAAGACAGATGTCTGGATGCCATTGTCTCCTACTGTGATACAGTGGGAGCAGTTGCTCAGTAGGTTGGAGGATATTATATTGGCAGTATCTTTGTCTTTTGTTTGTAGGTAGACATGGTCCTCAAAGCTTTTGTCTACTAATTTAGAAGTCTAGAGCTGACAGTATCCTTTTAGTATGCTGGTACACTGTTTTCTGGTTTTCCATACTTGTTTCCTATAATTTTAATTCCTTTTTTTTATTGTGATAAAGTCAATGTCTGACAGTGGGATTTTGCATGAGTATATGGTTGACAGGAGAGTTTCATTAGCCCATTTATGCAAGTTCTCATTTACTTTAACTGTTCAAGCAGAACCTTGGCATAAATCTTTGATGAGGTTCATGATTTTTTTTGGCATGCAATAGACCTTCAAGATGTTCCAAAGTGAATTGCACTGGCATCTGTCAAATGCTTCCATAAGCCCAGATAAATTTAAGGCTCTAAATACTTTTTGAAATCTGCCTCTAATTGAACTAAGCTCCACAATTTCTGGATTTTAAATCTGCTGTCAGTTTTTTTCTTTATTTAAAACCTGCCATATTTAAGGGCATGCAATGTCTGCACTGTTTGGGCTATCATTTCTAGTTTCATCTCATAGCTCATGTCCATGAAACCCAGTATCATCTATAAATTGCAGATGTATAGGTCACATGAGGCATTTCCTGCTTTAGCCTGCCATATACTTTTCCCAACCTAAATGATGAGTACTTATCAAAATAGGGAAGAGAAGACAAGCTCAGAAATATTATTTAATGACATCTTATTTTGTAGCAGAATTTACAATACTAACCTCAAACCCAGAAAAAAATGCAGAAGTCAGCTTATCATTTTATCAGGAGATAAAAATCTCCTACATTCCTTTTTATTTTCTCCTTAAAGCACTGCTGCTGTGACACTCCTGTTGCCATAAATGTGCCCCTCACATAAAGCAATCCTTAAATCCTTTTTCATCTGACTGTAGCTCATGTTCAAACCTGTCTGATTACATCAGTAACACACAATATTTTTTAATAGTATGGAAATATTGTCCTGTGCAGGTAAGTGCTAAGACTCCTCCCTCAGAGTGCAAATACAGTGGAACTGCTTTGAGATTCTGTTTCAGTGTGACTTCCCTAATGTTTTCTGAAAATGTATGAGAGTGAGCCTGGTTACTATAGCAGCTGAATATTTAGTTAAATATTCAGAATTTCTAACTGCACATCAGGTTAATGAAGCTTGTTCAGTAAGCTAGAAGATGCTGAAGATAAAAATTTGAATGAGAGAAAACATTTTGTTGTGGCAATTTTGAAATTAAGCATTTTAATTTTTCATCTTTAAAATGTTTGTACAGAATGGGAAAGTAAACAACTCCCACTGCTGTTACCAATCCAGTAAATATGTCATATTAGATTACTCAGTACAAAGGGGAGAAGAAGTAGCTGCTCAGGAAAAATTCAGAATATTCTGTACCCTTCATTTCTGAGAGCTGAGTGTTGTCATATCCATGTGCAGAGGCAGAAACTACATTCCTGTGCCCACAACTCAACTATCTCATCAGCTCTGTTACTGACTTCAAATGCTGAGCCTGGACTGAAATAAAGGGAAGTGCATCTTTTCCTACCTCTGTTAAGTAGCAAGTTTGAATCAGCCAGAATACCTTTTTGGTGAAAAAAATCAACTGCTCAAAGAGTTAAGTCTGCCCTTCTACATGAAAATTTGAATAACTTCTTGTATATTAATGATTTCTTTTAGGCAACTGTCATTCTTCTTTAAGGAAAAATAAAAGTGCACCATCCCACAAAGAACAGCACAACTCACTCTTCACCATCCACACAGAGCTTGAGTTGCTGAGTGTGACAAACCACCCCAGGAGGGATTTGCACAGAACAACTCTTCCTCCTTAAGACACCTCTGTGACTTCACATGGGAAGGATGCCGTAGCCAGGGAAAAAAAAAAAAAAAAAAAAAGGAAAAGTCTACCACTACACTACTTTTCTAAAATGCAGTCAAAGTGCAGCAAGTGCATAGAAGCAAAGAGACAAAAACATGACACTGCAGAGATTCTTGCTCCCTGATAGCCTTGGAAAGGAGCTCATCACAGAGATGGTCTGTCAGCTGAGGAAATGTGTGTCTCTGCACAAAACTTCTGTCATTCAAAATCTGAGATGCCAGAGCTGCATTTGAGAGTGGGGAGAGATTAATTCAGGTCTCTTTGCTGAATTTGGTGCTAAAATTACATCTGCAGTTTAAACTCATTATGCTGCTCCCTCTGAAAAGTAAATTTATATACCTTGAAAATACTTCCAAGTATTTGAGTCCAAAGAGTGATCCTTTAAATCATCTCAGATTCCTCTGATATATGAAAAAATTAGAAATATTAATATTGTTTGAAATACTACTCAGTTCTATCTGGTAATAAGAAGAGCTACAATTTATGTTACAAAGCTTTCTAAACAAAGTTGCATTCTCTATCTCTTCAACAAAATTAAAATATTTCAAATTTTTATGTTTATTGTTCTGAATATGGGGTGTGATCTGATGAAGTTTATCACTCAGACTTTTTAAACTTCTGATTTCAATCTGGACAAACCCAAGGACTCAGAATTTATGCCAGTGTTTCAGGTGTTTCTAATCATGGTGTGAACAACTATCACAGAATAATTTCACTCTGTTTCCATCAAAGCAGGTAACATGATGTGGAAGTCCCTTGGTACCTACAGTTCCAGAAGGTTTTGCACTTTCTTAAACATTTGGAGCAAGTCCTATTAGTGACTGGTGTCCAGTTCTGCTAAATAAAATGCCATGTCCTTGAAAACAAAGGAATAAGGTAAAGCTTAAAATATTCCACTGGAGACAATACCTTAATTACTGCTCTGCTTCAGCAATTTATGTCCAGCAGATAGACATCATTCCTCAGATTAGCCATGCTATGTGCAGCTGAACATTTTTAGGGCAAAAAGCCCCTAATATGGCCATTTCTTGTCACAGGTTATATCTGCAACAGCACATTTCTTTAGATATAGAGCAACTAAAATTGAAAGCAACTCTCCCCCTCCTCTGACTAGCTGTGCTTTGGTCCATCATGTGGAATGGTCTTGAAACACATCCTCAGGTTTCCTCATAGCTGAAACAAAGCTAGAAGACAATATGCAGAAGCACAGCTAATGCCCATTCATTCAGTCTAAGGACCAGACTATGGCATCTCTCTAAAGTAAATTACCCTGAAAAGCACATCATTTTTCTTGTATCAGACTATGTGCCAATGCCACCAATCAGTCAGTATAAGCAATATTAAATACTGCCCTCAAAACCAACCCAGGATAATATTTATTCCTTTAATGCCATTTCTTTAACCTTGGGAGAGAAAAATTTATTAAATCCATAAACAACTAGAATCCATGACATTTATAAAGTAGCTAAGTTTTTCTTGTGACCTTTTCATAAATGCATGCTTTGTTTAATTAAAAATTATCTAGAATGTGATTATTAGCCCTATAGGAAAAAATTGTCATATTACAGGTTTTATTAATGGGCTGTTCATCCAGCTGTTCTCTCTTGAGAAAATCTGCTTTTCCTTTGAAATAAAATGTCTGCATCCAAGCCTATCTGTTCTGCTTGCTCTTCATGATCCTCATGGACCAGAAATCTTTTATTACCCCAGAAAACTACCATGTACTTTAGAAGCAGAAATCATCAGATTCATCATAGTCTTTCACTGAAGCTTGAAGGTTTTAACAATAAGTGGAAATAAATGATAATGTAGTCACTTTGATGTTTGCCTATGCTCATACCAAAGCAGTTTCTGATGACATCTTTCAGAAGTTCACAAATCCTAAAGAATAACCTTAATCTTAATGTGTCAGGTCATTCCTATCTCATTCGCTTGGTTTTTTTTTTGTTGTTTTTTTTTGACTTAACAGGATTAGGGAAATTATATCTCAATAACAAGCTCCACGAAGTCTCAGGGGTTTTCATCTTTCATTGCAGCACTAGGACTAAATATTAACAGCGCTGTTCCCACTACCAGGAGTTTGCTCTGACAATTCTATTTACAGAACATTTATATTCTATTTATTGCTCTGACAGAACTGTATGACGAAGAACTGCTACTAAAGCAATCCTCACGGAAAGAAATTTGATTCAGGAGATGGGGCTTTTGCAGGTCTCACTGATTGAACCATTCTTTCTTCTTCAGCAGCTTTACCAGAGCATCTCTCCATCTGCTCTCCTCAGGAACTCAATGTTAGCTTTGCTTAACTGTATGAAGACCAGTCAGAGATGGGATTTAAATATACTTTTTAATATGGAATCTCTTCATTCAAGCAGGCATTATCTGAGGTGGCATAATGCTCATTTTGTATGTGAGCCCTGTATGGTAACACGTCCCTCCAAACAATTGGTGCATTTGCAAAACCTTTAACAAATGAATCACTTGAATTATTACCAGCCCTTTCCCAACTGTTGTTTCTGCCATCTGGATTCATAGCTTGCCCCAGTGAACTGTTTTACAACTTACATGTAATTATTTCAGGAAAGAAACGGCTTTTGAAAAATTCTTGCAGAGTTTGACCTTTCTGCATAAAGTTATCTTTAAATTTTGAGGAAAAAAATTAGGCTGATGGTATCTAAACCTCACAAATTCTTTTTCTTCTCTAGTATTTCAAAATGACTAAATCTTCCATGGTACGTTTGAAGACCTATCTGAAAATCTCTCAAAACCTGTTTCCCTAAAATAGTCAGCTTTTTTTTTTTTCCTGGCATAAACTTTATAAAACAACCTTAACTTCATTATTTTTCAAAATGTTAATAATCTTGCAGAAATGAATTTGCAAGGTGTCACTTTGAGAACAAGATAAGACTGGTCTGTTAGACTGACTTGGTGAAAACATGACTATTTGACCCTTTCAGGTACCCCTTCAAGTTCCCTTTCAGGTAGGACAAAATCATGGACTATTTATTTTAACTGCACTCAGACCCTGACCTAGAAAAATACTGGATCTGAGCTTCAAAAGCCTCACATTCATTAACTCAGATCACTTAATAAGCTTTGGGAAAAATACCTGACTGAATTTCTCTATGAATTACTACAGTCAGGTTGTGAATGGCAACAAATTCAATCGGTGTGATTTCAAATATTTAAATCTGTCTATCAAACATTATATTGGATTTTACTTTTAGTTTTGCTGCACAAAAAAATTAAAAATCTAGAACTACTCAAGTGAGGCACAATAGGCAGGACTCACATCTCAGTTGCCATTTACTGAAAATATCCCTTTCCTGAAGGTTTCTGGCTTGTGTTGGAATACATTTTCTACATGAAGAGACAACCATCTATGCAGTAATCCTCCAAAGGTATCAGTGTTCTAAGGAAACTACTTTAAAGTTTTATGGGTCAGCAGATACATATGGGAAAGACGTGTATTTTTAAAGAATATGCACAACCTAACACATCTTGGTATATCCCACATTAAACAGGTAACAATCCCCACTGAAGCATACTTACTATGCTAGGTGTCGGCACCAACAAAGTGAAATCATTTGCCTCAACACCCTTCAGTGCACTAACTCGTGTGAAGCCAAATGAGCAGAATTTTGGCCTTGTCATGGCTGCTGATGCTTCTGGAGATTCTTGGCTCATTTCACTGACAAGGCTTGGCAGGATTTCAGAGATTGATGCAGGATGTGCTGTTGAAATAGGATGTCCTTTGTACCTTGAGCTGAGTTTCGGCATGCTAAGAGAGCTGGTCAACCTGCAGGGCTTGAAAAAACATGTGAAAAGGCAAATGGGCAAAATTATGACTTTATCAGATGTACACAGCCTGCTACCCCCTACAGGCAACAACAACCACCTGAACAACAGCCCTGGGGGTCCCACACAGCAGGCTATTGCACTTGGAGGAGAACACGGTCCATGTGCAGCTGAGCTGAGCAGTGTAGGCCTGTGCTGAGCCCTGGTGCACTACAGATGACTTGGCTTTAAGGACTGTGCCTCATGCCTTACCATACAATAAATGTAGCCAACCTGTCAAACCAAAGAGTCCATAGGCAGCACCTGTTTGTCACCAGCCATGATGCCAAAAGAATGTTCCTGACTTTATCTTGAAGTGAAGCAGCATGCTTTCCTACAAACATTCTCTTTTTTTTCCACAGTAAATATGACAGACAGTCGCTTTGCTTCTAAGAAAATCCTATAAAAATTCTGAAGATGACTGCTGGTGGACCTCACCATGGATGGGAAGTCTGAGTAGTGTGCCATAGCATGGCCAGAGGTCTATCTTACATTGTATCATTGGGGGTTCCTAGCATCAGAGGGAGCATAAGATAAGATAAATTGCTATCCCTTTTGTGGGATATTAATAACATGGTTAACTTTCCTGATAGTGCTTTTGCCTTTCTTTCTAGGAGAAAAAACAACCACTACCTCCTGATACCAAACAGAAACTATCTGATCTGGTCTGCACAGATTCATAGGACTTCCTACTTACTGTTATTAGCATTATTTTGACAGAAATCACAAACCATTTTCTGGGATGCCCTCTATACCTACTGCTCCTGCCCAGCAAAAGGCCTGGCTGTGTGTATTTCTGTGGCCATGGCCACAGAAAATACTCCTGATGACACAGGTATTGTGCAGGACACCACAGGCAGCGCTGACTGACCAGAAGGCACCAAGCTTCACCTGTCTGTAATCTGGCCAGGAGGGAAGGGGAAGAAGTGAGTCCTGTACCCAGAGGGAAGGTCCTGGGGCCCAGGTGCAGCTGGCCAGCAGCTGGGTCCAGCATGTCCAGGCAAAAGAAAAGCAATTCTTGCCTGCATGTTTGGGACAGCACAGACAGATGCTGCTTACAAGATATGCAGTGAAAGGCATACCCTAAAGCTTCAAAGAAATTTCTGCTTTTAAGAGTGTTTACTGCTCTTGTGCAGGACATTTTTTGGCTCATTTCAAGTGACCCAGGAGTACCTGGGAGGTCTCTCTCTGCTTTGCCTTAATCATTTGGGCAATGTAGATAATGAGAATTGCTTTGCAAATCATTTTGCAACTGTAAAGTGCTTTGAGATAATGAGATGGAAGACACAGGGAGCCTTATCTTACAAAGAGGAGATCTGTCAGGATCTCCCAGAACAGTGCCCAGTTAATATTCAAGCAAGTGAGATATTGTTATTGAACACTTCAGGTGATTACAGCTTTCTCACAGTGGCTGCAAGCAATTATTGGGAATATTTTCCCAGATTTTCTCTCCCTGCAGGCTTTGGTATTCAGCCAGATCAGCTTTTGTTGGTCTCTCTTCCCTTAGTGAAACTATCATAGATGTTGGTTTACTGATACCCAGGCACAAAAATAGCTAATTACTTCCAGCCCACCTGAGGGGAATCCTCCAAGGCACCTGGGCATTTAAGCCCCAAAATGCAATGATCTCTAAGGCTGCAGCCTAATTTTGTAAATATATACATTTGCATAAATATCTGCCTATGGGAGATAACTCACAGTCTTCATCCAGGTTTCTCTTACTGGGCACAGGACAGAGAATGGCAACTAAAGGTGGAGTTCAACTCAGGCAGCACATTGAGAGGAGGCATCCTAATGCCAAGCAGTAGGAGATGAGGCATGCTGCAATCCTGTCCACCTCCTGCCATTTATGCATTTAACCACCAATCTGAGCAGAGGTTGGGGTGTTTATGTCCACTGAGCTGAATACGACAGGATTGATCCTTCTCCTCAATGTCACTGAGAAAAAAAAATGAAAATTTTCTTTTTCTTCTTTTCTGATTAGAGGGTTGGATTATGGTTATTGAATTACAGTTAGTCACTTCAGAGGTTTTGGGTTTTTTTGGGTTTTTTTTTGTTGGTTGGTTTTTTTTTTTTTTTGGTTTTTTTTTTTTTTTGGGTTTTTTTTTTTTGTGGGGGGGGTGTTTCATATTTAGTTCTTGGTCTCTCTACTCTACTAAGAACCTGTTGCAAATCCTATGACTTACAGATGTGCCCTTAAGTTAACAGTTGTGTCTAGCAGAGTGGAAGAGACACTCAGAGGTTTTATTCAAATTCATGCTGAAATCTGAGTGCAGCTTGACCCACAGAGGAATAAATTATTGCCCTGATTATCAGGGAGAGAAGGAAACAAATATGCACAGCAGAAAAACCTTGCACACACCTTACTGTCAGGGTGATCCTGGTGTATTTCATACAGTTTTTGGATGTGAGGTATTTAAACATCTGGAGGCTGGACAGTTGTATTTCTGTATCTTTTATAAGATGTTTTACATCAGAGTGAGATGCATCCTCGCTGATGTACTCACTAACGATACAGCCATTCTCAGAATGCTATGAAAATAACTTCATAACATCTAACATAATCATAAGCAATATAATTTCCCAAATGCCACCAAAATTGAAACTGGAACAAGTTTCCGCCATCTAAGCATCTGAGCACTTTCTTTCTCTAAATGGCTTGTCCAGAGGAAGAAAAAGAAAAGGATCTGGTAAGTCTCTCTGAGGCTAGAAGGAATAAATTATACAGCAGTAATTATTAACAAAGCTACAAGAATTGTACATAAAATAAATAAAATGTATTTATTACAAAGTCGTGCTTATTTATTATCTTATTGTCAGCATTGCCCTGGAGAATAATATTTTAAACAATCAGTGAAGTTTCTAGAGGTGTCCATCGTGAACTCCATTTTTAAGACCTATGAGAGCAATAGACATAAAAGTTCCCATACGTGATAAAAGCTTGGGACTGGAGTTTATTGTGCTATATATATGTATATAAATATTTAAGCTACTATGCAGAAAGCATAGGGTTGTGTGGACACCATGCTCAGATAATTTCTTCTCCTTTCTACTTTTCCTCCTGAATAGGTCAAGACTTTGCGATCTATTCTGGCATAACAACTCATCGTGTGGCTGTGTACCTCTTGGTCATCTTTTGTCATTAGAACTTATATTCCTACACCAGATAAGTATAGAAATTACTCTATTAAAATCACTGTGGCTTTCAGTTAGTCCAGAGAAGATGCTAGAAAAACACAGATCATTTCTATTTACATGCTGGCCCATCTGTGTCAGTTTATCAGTAGATGACAGCTTTCAGTTTTGCCATTACTATACACAGATTATTTTTTATGTCAGAGAGATAAAGAGAATGAGTATTTTCATTTTTTTAAAACACAAAAATGCTGCCAAGGATTTCAGAAATCAGAGGCTGAGTTTGCTCTTTCTTTACACATATTACTATTCAGGATGGCTTTGTGCATGTGTCATTGGAATCAATCTCACAGGTTCTGACTGGAAAATCACTGTTCTTCTAGAAAAAATGCTTTATAAAAATGTATGCTTTTTAGTATTGTACAAGCTGGGATTGCCTTATGAAGTCTCCCAGGTAATCCTGTAGTGATGAAAAATAAGAACTTTCCAACACTTCTTAAAAGTATACTTGTTTGGACAACCATTAATTTTAATGAAATACTAAGGGCTGCCAGTAATCCTGTTTTATGGATATTTTTTACCTTTGTTCTAGACTATGATATTATAATGCATGAATATTTTATTAAATATATTTCTATGTTTGCTTGTGCTTGGTGTTTAAAAAACCACAAGTTTTAATGCATTTTAATTGTAGAGAACAATGTTTTCTTTGATCAGACCAGTTCAACAACTATCATATTACCACTTAATCAGAATTTTAATATCTACCTTTTGCTAATAGTCCTTTTACCTCTTTCATCTCACATTCCTCCCTTCCTCTTGTCATCTTTGTATGTTTCCCTATCTGAATATTGTCTACAACATTGTAATAGCTTCTTTCTAATCATATGCTTGTATTATTTTGCATAATAATGTCCTTAATTTTTTTTCTTTGCCTTTCCTTGTAAATATTAATGTGCTTCAAAATATTATTGTAGTTTTGAGACTGGTCCATCTCATTATGATACTTAACCTTCCTTCCAAAAAAAAAAGGAAAGAAACAAGGTTGACAACAGAAATAAAGATGCCTGAGTGCTGGTGCTACAAGCTTGGTCTCCCACATTGTGTGAGCCTTCTTCTTGTCTTCATCTGTCTTTGGAGTACAAACACACTCCCATATGCAAATATATTAAAATAACAAAAGTCTGATCAGCCTTTCAGAGAGATTTCTTGCATTTTCATCTACCATAAACTATACACCCTTTTTCTGTTAAGTACTCTCTGTTGTCTATGCTGTTGGTATTTATTTAGAGAGGCATCTAATTTCTCTACAAAAGCAATGAAAGTCCAGAAGAACTTCACAATCCTTGCTGTGCACAGTCCCTCCATGAATTCAAATTCAATTATATACCTCTCTTTTTAAATGTTTTTCTTTTTAAATAGCAAAACTAAGGTATATTAATGGCATAGAAAAAAACAGTCCATGAATGTGTGTATTTATGCTATGAATTTTTAAAAGATAGTTCTAAGTACCTGTTAAAAGAAAAAAAAAAGTCTCTTTTTTTTAAAAAGAAATCTGAATGCCTCAGTCACAAGTCTTTTATTAATTGTACTTTGACATTTCCAAAATTCTGGCTGAATCCAAGTATCCAAATGCTGCCACTTACCATTGTAATGAACAATTCCTCTGTCATTCTTGGCTGTAGTATACATCACCTGAAAGGAGAACACATGGAGATGCAATTGAACTGAAACTCTCAGAATACTGAAAAAATAGAAGATTGTTTTCAGGGCCTGAACAAGCTGATGAAAATGAATCTACACAGGCATCACTAAACAAAGGCAATTGAAATGCCTCATGATTTATGCAAGAAAATGATGGAAACTGAAGATGAATCTTTTGCTAGCTTTGCAAATCCTAGGGAATTGCTGGCTAATGAAAACAATTTATGTAAAGTACCAGCTGGGCTTCCATTTCCTTCAGCTACTTTGTATTTGAGAAAGAATTGCACATTTTCCATCAGCAACATTTCTTTCAGTACTGACATAACGGCAGAAGCATTTGAAAGAGAATCAGCATTACAATAATCCCTGAACAAAAGGAACCAAAAAGTTCAATGTCCCCCAAAACAAACAAAACCCTCTAAAATCCTGACCTTTTCTCACAACACATTTCTCCTTCCACACCTTACAGCCACAGGACCAGCCACCCCCTGGGCAGTGCAGGGTTTGGTGGGGAGGTTGGGGTGAAGGTGCTGCTGCCCAAACCTTGCTGATAGCCAGGACACAGCTGACATGGAAGCCTCCCTCTAATTACACCTACCAGCTGGCTTTACATCTAAAACCTGCTGTTCTGGAATTCAGATATTCAACAAAAGATAATGGCCTGAGGTGAGCTTCTATTCTCTCTTATTTATAGCTTCTTGATTCATCTTTTAATCACAGAAAAGAAATGCACACTCAGGAGCACAAACATGTGTAACTCCTCCTGCAACCTGCTTCCCTCCAGGAACTGTAGTGAAGAGGTTTGATGTTCAAGGACTTTATGATGAACACCTTAAGCCTTTCAGAAATACGAAAAATCTTCCTAACTGCAGTTTTGGAGTCTTATTTATCACACAAGTTTATCTCAGTCTTTCACTAAGTTAAGCACAATTTCTTTGTCTGGCAGCAGAATATCACCTTTATTACAGGGTAGTGACAACAATGCTATTAGTAGGGAATCAGTCAAAATCTGATACAGGCCTGGAGTAAATAATATGCCCTTGCCAGAAGATAAGTCAGGCAATGATATATATTTGCTAAAAATTCATTGCAACATCTTTGATAAACCCTTCAAAGTTCAAACAGTGTTTTGGTTTTTTTTTCACTGACAGAGATTTGAAAGTGTTTAAAGGATATTGTGTTTGAATTTGTCTTTAATAGCATTAACTAGGCTCTGAATTATATCAGTTTTATCTTCCAACCTAATCTGAACTATTTCTACAGTTATATAGTGGACTTAGTTTCATTATGTTTTTCATGAATCACCTACTTTAGGGGCATTCGACCTTAATGAAAAAAAGCAGGACTTTATTGTAACAGGGAGATACATAAGTTGAGTTTTCTATATCTCTCTTTATTTAAGACCTTGGAAAAAACAAAACAGGACTTAAGATTTAGGAAGGTCCACCTCAACTGTATGCACATGAATACGGAGGTGCTAAAAGGACAAAATGATGGTGGAAGATGTCACGCTCTTCTTGGAAATCAAGAGTGGATGTGTCTCTGAAGTGCTATACAGTAATGTCCCTGGCACTTAAAAAAAGGAATAACTGGTCAAGGATGTGAAGGTCAGGGGCAGCCTTGGTTGCCACGACCATGAGATGGTGAAGACCAGGATCCTGTGTGGAGTATCCTGCAAAAACTAGAGCTGCAACTCTTGTCTTCAAAAGAAAAATCCAAGGGTGAAATGGTTTGCCCAGAGAGGTTGCAGAGTCTTCATCCTTGGAGATATTCAAAACCTAACTGGACACAGCCCTGAGCAACCTGCCTTAGCTGATCCTCTTTTGAGCAAAGAGGATTTACTACATGACCTCAGTGGTTCATTTCAGCCTCAGCTACTCATCAGATTCCCTGGTATTTTACACTCACAGAGACTATTACAGTCAACAGCTCTCTACAAAAGCTAGAGTTTGATGGAAACCACCTCAGCTACTTAAGGAAAGATGGAGATGAAAGTTATGTAGATCAATTAAGAGATCCTTGTATTTTGGTGTATTTTGATATATGCCACAGAGAACTTCATAATATTACCCACCAGAAATTTCTTGATTGTCCACAGCATTTATCCAAACTATTTATAAACAATAAACTACTGTGCTTTTTGATTGGAAAACACAGACTTAAACCCTCAAATAAACTATCTAAGATGAAAAACAAAAATTTAGCTATAATGAAAAACCAATGTCATCTAGTGATAGTATCCATAATAATTCTATTACTAAGATATGTGTAATCATCTTGACTACAGCATTTCTATCTTTCAGGTGTTTTTACTTCAGTGTAAGAAGTTATCCCGGCTTTCTGATCGACTTTTTTGTGAAGCATGACTACTTTCTGTTTTTACAACCACTTTCATCACATAAAGCAAACAACCTTCCTCTCTAATAGGTAAAATTACTTAATGCAACTGGGCTATAAAGGGAATCCTTGTTACTGTGCAATTCCTGATTTCTCTGTAGGGATGTATGAAAATGTTAATGTAAACATCCCATGACTGGAAACTAATCTCATCTATGCAATACCAGGACCTTAGGCAGCTTAGAGCACATTGAACACAGACCTCTGTGCCCAAATGAGGTTTCAGCACTGTGTTGCTTCTTCTTTTTTATTATTTTGAACGCTACAATAGCCCTGCCTGACAAATTCCCTGGCTCCGCATCCATGGCCACAAAACTCATTCCCTACAAGACACAGATTGTGTAGGACACCCAAGAGCCAAGACTGACTAACAGGAAAAGCACCAAGCTTCAATTTGGCCTGGAGGAAAGTGGGTCCAGCCATGCCTGGAAGAAAGGGCCTGGAAAGTGGGAAAGGCTAAAGGTCTTCTGGCAGTCTAGAAACAGCAGGGTGCACAGAAAACCAAAGCTAGTAGAGATTTTATACAGATTTTGTACAGACTTCACTGACTGATGGGACAGAAAAACCAACCTTTGCCTTAGAAACTGATTTATCAGTGTGGAGAAATCATCTGAATAGTGAAGGTGGCTGTAATTTCACCGGAAAATTTTTCCACAAAGACTACAGAAGTTTGGAAGAGTCAGAATCTATAAAACTTTGGCCTGATTTTATGAGAAGTGTGATAGTATTATATAACTTGGAGTTTCCATTCATGAACGTTATACTGATGATTTTTTGGGAAAAAAATGTTATGGATTTAAACAGCTTAGATAGTTATGACCTCACTTGCCAGGGGAATTGCTAAGTGCTTTTTGTCTTTGCTAGCTTTCAATTAATTTATTCTTACTATTTCATTGCTCGTTTAAAAATAATTTACAGTTCAAATCATTCATTGTCCCCCAAAGCACTCAACCACCTGCTCATCTTTCAGTACATACTCCTGTCTTATGGAAACTGGATTTATACTTTCTCTTATTTAATTCCCTGAAGGCACAAAGCAATGGTGGAAGTCCAGAGTTTTCATGGCTCATATCACCAGCTAAATATAATTTATTTAAAGTGATTGAAATATAGCTATTTAATAGAAAAGAAACACAGAGGAAGCACACAAGGAGGCACTTAGGGGCTTCCTCAACAGATATGGGTTTGCTCCTTAGAATATTAATTGTGTTAGAAGAATACAAATTTTCTCTTAAGGGAGACATTCTGTCTTCCCCAAAGATATTAGTAGTCATAAAAATATTCTTTCTCTTTTTTTCCCCTTTCTTGATGAGAATCTTATGGACTTCAAAGATTAATTTAAGAAAAAAAATCTTTTCTATATGAAATCAGCTTTTTTGTGCTTGTCTTCCTTGAACCTGGTGGAAAATTTGCCTGCAATTGCAATGACAGAAGTAGATTAGCTGGGACACATTTATAGGTATGTGCTTTTGGAGACGATTTAAATTAAATAATGCATATAACATAGGCTGCTGCTAAACTGCTAAACTTCCAGGGGGGCTTTAGTTTTGTGCTAATTAGACTAATGAGCTCATCAATCTCTTTTTCAGAAGCAGAAAATGTTCTCTTGTGGCATTGTAAAGGCTTATGTGGGCTACGATGGCTCCCCTACAGTCAGAGACAAGTTTCCTAAAAGCTCCAGACCTTGTGTTTGGGAGCATGACCATCTCCACTGAGTATAAGGGGAGTCTGAGACTCTGGGCAGCTACCCTTGATCTTAAAACCAGGGAGTGAATATTCCTGCTGCCACCACAATGCCTCCTTCAAATCCTTGAATTATCTGTGGTGTTGTCCTTTTGTCTCCATCATCTGTGGTTTATTTCCAAACAAGGCATAAAGAAAGAGATTTTCAGTTTCCTACTTTCCAAAGGCTTCCTCAAAAAATGTAAACCAGCCCACACACAGAAAATTAAATTGAGATGGGAAAGGAATTTTGAATGATTTCTGAGTGATGAAATAAGGCACTAAATACACTTTTTCAATATTTTTCACATACCTGGAAAGCAATTGGAACTGAATAATTTATAAAACACTTAAAAACTTTTCAGAGAATAATAAAGTGCTTTCCCTGCTGTTTTGTTCCTTATAGTTTAAGCAGTGCAGAATCAGCCTTCTACCTTGTAAAAAAAAAATCTGAAAAATTAAATAATTATTCCCCCCCAAAATGGAGAATTTGTAAAATCCTGATTCTGGTATAAAATGTAACTAATTTATCATTTAACTTAATTTAAATCCAGATTTTACAAACCTTCTAGTAAAAAAAAAAAAAAATTATTTTAAAATAAAGTGTCTGTTTGATACCAGAATGTGAAATAATCTAGTTTTGAAAATTTCAGATTATCACATGTACAATATCAAGGCTTTTTTCTAAATATTGCCAGTAAAAGGACTTATCAAAAACTGCAGCATTTTCACTATCTATTTTCACTGTCCATTTAAATTTTAACAAAAAGCCTATTTCAAAAAAAGAAATTAACTCTTCCAGATTTGGGGCGTTTCTACAAGTAGTTTCATATTTTATTTTCATTTCCTTGCTAGTAAAGAGGTGGCAAAAATAGGCCAAGTATTACTATTTACATACTCATTCTATATTTAATTCTGGTGACACTCAATGAAAGCTTGAGAAATCAGAAACTTTCTGACTAATGCTTGCTGGGAGGTGTCACTACTGGCAGCTGGGAGAAAGAAAAAATTCCCCAGCAGTTGCAGGTGCATTTGCAATCTGCAAAGAAATCTCATGTTCAGTTTTTTTTAGTGTTGATGTTTAGAGTGAAATGAGTTGAGACTAACATGATTGTGTGTTTTTGTTTAACTGTTGATCAAAATGGAGCGGACTGGGGGTCCTTGAACAGGATTTGTTCCATGATGTCACTAGGCTAAGCATCAGTAACACGTTTCTCTCAAAGTATTTTGTCCCCTTTCCAGTGGGGATGTTGTCCTTCTGACAGACTTTCTGGAGCAAGACATTTCACAAAATCCATGCTCCTGTGATTGGCAGAAAGTTCTTCTCATGATTGATTCTTTTCATTTCTTATTTTTAATTATGGTTATAGGGCAGTTCGATAATGCATGTTACCTAATGTCATCTTGTGACACTAAAAAATGTAAAATCTATTTCTATAACCATTGCTGATAGTAACCAAGTAATGAAACAGGTAATAGAAAAATCTAGGCAGGTAAAGCCATTTTCTGCACACACCTGTACTGTCATGTCAGCCTCAAAAACCAGAACTGTGCAGCATATTCTACTGGTACTGTGTCATAACTTGCAGTTTTCTTATAACCTTTTCTGCTAAAAAGCCAAAAAGTCTTTTGCATTTTCTTTTTAACAGCCTTTTTATGAACAGCAGCTTGGGAAAAGTTAAGATTTTAAACCTGCAGAAGGTGTTTTCCTGTACAGAACTGTGTGTTTGTGATTTCTGATCCACAGTGATAATATATTTCTATTTCCAGGTAAAGGCCCTCTTCATATGTTGCAATTACTGTCTTACCATACTATTAAAGAAGTGAGATTTACAAGGACATAATTTTTGGTCCAGACAACTTATAATTTTCACATGTAAAAAAACCCCAGAATACCAATTTAGCAAATATAACTACTTCTGACTTGCCTTCCTTGTGTTTTACTTGCTCCAGAAGCTGAGTTTCACCCTCTTTGAAATATTATTTTAATTACCTATCTGCTTTGTGAATTCCCCATCACTCCCTCAGCCACTCAGAAGAACAAAAAGGTATTATATTTAACAGCATCAAAGACTAGAAATACTCCACAACTGCATAGACTTCCACGGTTTAAGATCACAACATAAGCCTTTTATCAGTGGCAAAAGTGTGTAAAACAAATCAAAACCTTATAAAAATAATTTCCCTTAAATATATTAGCAACTGATAGCATTATGTATGTTTTAATGTGATAAACACCCATCAGAACAAATCATAAAGTCAGTCTGGGGAAATTCCCCCACCAAATGGCATAACAGCTGACTAATTTCCTCACAGCATGGGCCTAGAAGTACACAGCTAGAGATAGTATAAGGGCCCCAAATTACAAGGTGGAGATTCAGCCTCCAAGATTTTGAAAATGCAAAAATTAGAAATGGCTTTACAGTTTCAGCTTTTTCTCATTGTATCAGGTAGATTCTCTTCTGAGCCACAGGGTGATGTTTCTCTTCCTCACCTCCCAGGCTCAACCACCCCTTTCACCAAACTCCAGCACATCCCCTGGGTGCAGGGTCCTTTCTCACCTCCAGCCTCACCTGACCTGTATATCTTGCCCTTTTAGTGGGCAGGTCACACTCTGCAGCTCTGGCCTTCTTTCATGGGAAGGAGAAAAGGCACATTTTGGAGAGGCAGGTAAGCACAAATGCCTCCAGCGTGGATCCAGGAGCTGCTCAAAGCCTGCAGCTTTGCTCTGAGACGCGGATATAAAGAAATAAACTTCACAACTTTGTAAAAAGTTGTAAAAGTCGGTATGTTTATTGCAGCGCTGGGCACATGTGGGGATACTTCCCCTTCAAAAGGCATGCGCGCCCCTGAGAACTCCCAGTCCCTTTTTATTTCCCCTTGTAGTTTACATATGTATGGTGTTTCATGCATATTCATACACTTGCAGCTAGGTTTTTTTTATCAGAAAGTACAGAAAGAACTCCTGGGTCACCCTGCCCTGTCTGTTTCAAAGTTCGAGGGGACTCTCTTATCTCTTCAGCTTGGGGCACTTTTATTAGTGCTGCAGAGCTACCAGACTAAACAGCATTACTAAGAATTTAAAGCAGCACATTTCACCTATGTCCAAGTGGATTTCTACCCTGTTAAATTTTCACTCTGTTTCAGCTCCCAGTTACTGATCCTGAGCAGGATGTTTGTGAGCGTGGGCTCCTGCAGCTGAGTAAGTGTGACCACACCTCAGTGTTGATGCTGGTGGACACCTCCTGCAGAAGGAGCCTCTCTGGCCTCATGGCAGCTCTGCAGCCAGGAAAGGGGGAGAAAAGGCTGTGGCTAAAGACAAACCCGTCTCTGCTGGAGCAGGACACATCTTTAAGGACTATAATATGGAGAAAGTCAACAACTGGCTTCAGGGTGATTCATCTGACAAGCTTCAAATCCCTGCCAAAAGGGAGAGTGGTGACAGAGATTCTCAACTAAAAGACTTTGCCTCATATATCAGCTTTAACCGGAATCTTGGCTATAAATAGATTTACCGCCACAGCCACAAAGCTGAACCCAGTGCCTCTAAAATGCCAGCCAGAGCCCTGCCACTTGGAGCAACGGTGGGAAACTGGAAAGAAAACTGTACAGAGGAGAGCTCCTGGTAGTGTTAATGGAATGCTGCTGATTCCAGCTGGAGGGCACATTTCTTGTGCCAAGAAAACGATGTCCCTCTGAGCACAAACAATTCCCTTCTTCCCTGTAAACCACTGCCAGGCTTAACAACCAGACCCTGCAAACCTACTGCTGCTATAGATGGGAAAGGCAGAGAGGGACATGAAAAGGTTCTCTTAGTAGCCAGGCTACACAAGCAGTTTGGCCACCAGAGGACATGAACGCGGGAAGCAGATAATAGTCACGATTGCCATCTAATGGCCAGGAGACAGAAAATACAGAGGAGGGAGAGATGATCCCAGCACTGAAGAGGAAAGGGACTCACTTTAGGAGTGCAGGTTTGGGGCTGAGCCCTACTGACTGCTCCTGTTTCTAACTGGAAATTCAATTTTGGGATTCTCATCAGGGAATGGCAAAAGATATTTAGATCTGGCACTGAACTTTCTATTGAGCCCTGCAAATAGCGTGGACAGCCAAGCTGTGCCTATCATATAGACACATGTTCTTTACTGCAGGAAATGTTGCAGAATATCTATGTACTTTTGGCTATTCTTTAGAGAGTAAGAAGTAGAGAGGGGAAAAAAGACCTGTTCACATTTATTCATTTATAAGGATCCTGCAGACAATGCACTTCCTTGGTTAAAAAATATTAACAGCTCACCAGAATATGTGTTTCTTTCCCAAGGCCTTTCCGGAGTGCCACAAGATAGAGGAAGACTTTTCACCAGCAGAGTGCGGTGTTTCCCTAAAAATATGGCAGCATGAATTAGCAACATCGTAAAAGGTACTCTTCCACTCTGTGCAACTTGAAAAAACCAATTGCATTTTCTGAAAGAAGGTGATCTTAATAATTATCATGGCAATCAGGGAAATTATGCTGTAAGGTTCAAATATGCACAGCTGTAACAATCTAATTACAGTGACAATTTCTGGCAGCAAATCTATGTTTAATGAAGTGCATAAGTATTACATTTAGCATGTGAATAGACAGTGAGACTAACCATGTGCTTAAAGTCAAGGAAATGACTAAGTTCTTTGGTAGATCACATCATACTTAATATGCAGATTACTGCCAGGATGACTTCCCTTTTAAAAAAAATCGATTTTTTTTTTAACCTAACTATTTTGAAACATGCACCTACTTCCCTGGAGGAGTTTGTTTTCCCTTGTTTACCCAGAGCATCATCATATTGCCACTCTAGTTTTCCCAGAAAAATTGTGTCAAGATTAATCCTTTTCCTTTTTTAAAGAAACATTAGAGGAAGGAAAATAGCTAAAGATTTTCTTTTGAAAACAAATATTACCCATTAATTACAATGTCTGTTCAACAAACATAGTATATAGTTCAAATATGCAGCCAAAAACCTCTGGAGCAATCCTTCAGGCAAATGGAATGAGTACCTAAAGTCAAGGAAATGGAAGAAAACCACAGTCGTCCTCAACTACGGCAGTGCATTCCACATCCACTTAACCTGTCATGCTGTAACTTAGTAAGAATACTGCTTGGACAAAATGTCTACTTTTGCACCTTGCTAAAGCACATTTAACCAACCCACCTAAGATGTTAAGACATAAATAATATCAGCTGCACTCACCAAAAGATCAACCATCTTGTTTCTGGCAGCCCTTCACCCATTTCAGAGCAGGACTGCATTTCTCCCCAGTGTATTGGGCGTGGGGTGCACTTCCCTTCATTTTAATGAGTAAATTTGGCTCAGGTTATAGTCAACAATGAGAAACAGATACTTCCACTGAGAATTTATCTGAGTGCTGTAGATACTTACCTTAGTCTTAGGGTCTTTGGCCTTTGGAAGTGCACATTTCCCCCTGTGGCTGCACAGAGGGAGCCTGGAGTGACTAACTTTGGATGACTAACTATTTAAACAGCTGGCTTTAAGGAAATAAACCCCAGACATATCTTTAAGAGCACTTCTCCCCCCGCCCCCATCCCCCCCAGGAACTATGTGACTTTGTATGCATGACATTCCTAAAAGGGGAAGGGAGCAGGCAAGGAGGGGAGGTCAAGAAGAGAAGAGAAAGAAAGAAAAAAAATGTTCTTTTGCACTCTATACTTCCCTTTCAGTTTCTTTCTCAAAACGGATGTGGGGAGCCATTAAATGCCAGCTCAGCCAGTGTGGCTCAAAGCTCAGTGTGACAAGGTCATGCAGAGGTGGCAAATGAATGTACAATGAATTCAGCAGAGTACTGCTGGCTGCTGCAATTCTGAAGGGGTCATGCAAGCAGAGAAAATAAAGAGAAGCAAGAATTTTTGCATAGAAATGGAAAGAAATAAAAGTATATGTGCTTTGTATGTCATACCTTGATATTTTTTAGTTTGTCCTTATTTTCAAGCATCACTGTACTTTCATATCTGATTTAATGTCATTGTTAGAAAATTAAGCAAGAAAGAACAGTTGTGCTGGAAATGATATAAACGGTGACAGACATGCTAGAAATTTTTCTGTGGGCAGAGGAAGAATCTGGCAGGTATGCAAAGAAAAAGAAAATGGAACAGTTAGGAATGTGTGACAAGGCTTGGAGAAGAACAGGAATCAAACAAAGAGTGGCATCCATGAGAAAAGATAGGCTGTGCTTTGTTTTGTGTTATTTTGCACTAAAACACACAAGTATATGCACATGAATGTGCACATATACATTTATAAAACTGCATGGTATGATAATGGTTGATTTTATTGAAACTTTTGGCTTTTCATGACCTTTGTGACCTCAATAGTAAACTTGGATTCACTTTTTTTTTCCTCATGGAACTGCAAGTTATAAAGAAACTCCTTTCAATAGAAGTAGATATCCATTGATCCTGCAATATTTATACAAAATGTTAAAGAACAAAACAACATGCTTTAAAAAAAAAATTAAGTTCTAAAGTTCACAGCACCTTACAAAGCATCAGCCAATATTCAAACTGGTGTGAGTGGACTGTGTCAAAATGATGCACTCCATATCCTGCCCCTCCAGGAATCACTTTCCGTCTTCACAAGACAAAATTATAGATTTAACTACTGTTTTCCAACCTATTAATCTAATTTTTTTCCTGCAACAGGATCTGCCTGGATGACACACGAGGCAGGTGTGCTAATTTTAAATGCAATTTCCCTCAGGATGTGGAGCCTTTCAAGGATCTCAGCAGCAGCAGGCTGTCTGACTGAGAGAGCAATTTCCCCTTACAGCTGGATTGAAAAAAATACAGGAATATGTTTAGACATTTGCTTTCATATTCTATCAGGACATAGGGTTTAAGTATTTTGTAATGGAACAAATAATTTCCTCATTGTTTCAAACACTGCTGCCAAATACACAGGAGAAAGTGCATTATCCTATGAGAGGCTGTGACAAAGCTTTAAAATATGGATTAGGGAATAAAACATGTAAGCATCTGCTGTGATTAATTATTGGCATCTGTTAATAAGATGTAAATTTCTGCTTGTTCCTTTAACTGTATGAAAATTATATGATAATTATATTATAATTATATTATGAAGCAAACAGGCTTACATACTGGAGCATTTTGGGCCAGGACAGACACCACAGAAAGCCTTTCCTCAAAAAAAAGAGGGATGGAACTTGGTTTGACCTTTGGACCTCAGCTGTGCGATGTCACTCCTGGTCTCAGTGATCTCGCACATGCTGCGATTTCAGTCTCCATCCAAACGGAGAGGAGAAGCCAGTCCTTTAACCCAATTCAGAAAGCTGTGCCTAAAATCATGGTCATTGCACCAACACTGACTTGTCCTCTGTCTTCAGGGAAGATCTTGGTGGTGTCAGGGTGATGGTGCAGTGGGACACAAGCACCTTGATGCAACTGCTGCTGTGAGTGGAGTGAGAAGTGACCAGGGGCTGTGGTCACGGAGCTGTAAGGGCTCACAGAGTGGGGGGTGGGTATGGCTGTGCACTGGGCTCAGATGTGCTGCCAACCAGCAGGAATCGGAGTCAAAATGTCTTTTCACATTGCAAAAGACCTCTAGGATCATCCAGTCCAACCATTAACACAGTACAGCCAAACCCACTATTAAACCCTTAAGGGCCATATCTACACATCCTTTCAAAATCTCCAGGAATGATGACTCAACCACTTCCCTGGGCAGCCTGTTACAGTGCTTGATTACCCATTTGGTGAGGAATTTTTTCTTATTATCCAATCTAAACCTCTTATGGTGCAACTCGTTGTTTGTGACTTGGGAGAAGAAACCAACCCCCACCTGGCTGCAGCCTCCTTTCAGGTGGTTGTACAGAGTGCTAAGGTACCTCCTCAGCCACCTTTTTCTCCAGGCTAAACAAGCCAGCTCCCACAGCTTCTCTTCATAAGACCTGTGCTCCAAACCCTTCACTAGCTCTGTTGCCCTTCTCTGGACATGCTCTAGTACCTCAATGTCTTGTAGTGAGGGGCCAAAAGGCTTGATTAATTCCAGACCTTAGCAACCTGGACTCCACTTCTGTGCGTGCTGAGGGTTTAGGCTTCATTGGGCTCAGAGATGAGATGTGACAGTTTTTTTTTGTTTTGGTTTGGTTTTTTTGTTTTGTTTTGTTTTTTGTTTTGTTGGGGTTTTGTTTTTGTTTTTTTAAAAGAAAAGCTTTCAAAATGTAACATAGCATTGAAAGACTGCATGGAAAATCCTGTGGGGTAGCAGAGGTGTCTCTCCTGGCTCTCAGTGCATCAAGTTCTGCTGTTCATCCATCTTTTTTTATGCCAAAAGGAGAATCATCCTTATAATTCTTGAATAGCCGAATTATCAGTATTTTGGAAGCCACTATCCCTCCAGAATGTCTGCAAAGGGCCAAGTATAAAACATAAAGAAGCATATCCATCCAAGGTTTCTTTACCTTAAGATACAATTTTTAGGTCTTTATTTCACAAGAAAGGCTCCCACTAACATCATTGCGACCAGGGTGGGAAGAGGATACTCAGGCAGGGATCAGCATTAGGTCCATTGATTTCTTCGTGCAAATTGCAATCTTTTCCCTCAGTAATATGGCATGGCGTGTGGCCCAGTCTTACACCCTAAGTTTAGTCCTTAGTTAGTCCTTAGTGAGTCCAATGATTTGCCTGGAAAATGCAGGAACAGGCAAGAGTCTTAAGATCTCCATAAAACCTATTTCTTGTGGGAATCTCCTCACTCAGTCAACAGATCCCAGGTTAGGTTATCAAATCTACTTAATATTGACTGTGAAGAGAATTAAGTGTACCCAAATATCTCTGAGAGTCTGGGTGGTTCACTGGTTACTGCTAAAGGACTAGAGATCTCACCTAATATTAGCAATCTAAAAGTTAAGTGCCTGTTGTGAGGTAGTCCTTTTATACTCTCCTACGGTCAATGGGATGGCAGTGAGAGGAAACTGGAGTGATTCATTTCCTCAACCTCTATCCTTGGATTGGCTGAATCATCTAAGACTGTTGCACTGACTGTGGGAAGAGTCTGGGCTCCAGCTGCAGACGGACTTTAGGTAGGATGACTCGCATCCTCTGCGATGCTTTCAGCAGCAGTTGGGGGAATTGGGGCGTGTCCATTTTTTCTGTAAGTGAGACTAAGTTTTCCAAGTCACTTCCATTTTTTTTGAAAAAGACTGTCTGCCAGGCTGCTAATAAAAATCTCCCTCTCAAAACACCTCTCACCTTGATAGAGGACTGATTGCTGATTCTTACTTTTAGTGGACACGTTTTGTAGGGGTTTCTCATCCTGGCTGTATTTCCTGAATTTGGTTACAAGAACAGGAGTGGCCTCATGGGCCCCAAGGGAGTCAGGATATTTTACACTTTTTGCTTTCCCATTATCCAAAGAAAGACATGGGATTGGCTTGATCCTTGTTGGCACTTCTTTATCACGATACTATCTTCTGGGTATTTAATCTTTTTTTCTGAGGCTTGAAGTTAGACTGTTAAGTATATTATGACGCTTTGTTTCTGTATCCCACCATTTAAAAATGAGTGTAACTTTGACCTTTACAGCTTTTCAGAGAACTCTCTTGTCTCTTCAACATTCTTTGAAGAACCCACTAAGTTATTACTTTTATTTTCTCCATAAATATCTTGTCAAATTTCATCAGAATGATTCAGCTTGAATACATTTATCTCAATCTCACTGCCTAACTCAATCTTCCCTTAGTTTGAATGCCGCTCCTGTCTTCATCTGTCTAAACTGGTATGATTAAGTCCTCACAGAGCTTACCTTTTGACACCCAAAGGCATAAGATATTTTCTCATTTTCCTTAAAATTTCATAGGGAAGTTTAAGCTTTAGCCACTCATTTGCTCAGAAATTTTTATTTCATGACTGTGGATACTTAGTATGTCCCAGCCCATATTAAGGCAGATGGACATCACCAACAAGATGAGGGAGTGGTAGGGAATAAGACCTTCTGAGACAAATCCTGGGAGGTACAGCAATTGTCTGGGGAATGGGAGATCCTGTGATTTCAAGCCATGCCCCTTCTTGCCCCTTGTCCCATGCCAAGTGGTTTCAAGCCAGGCCCCTTGCACTCATGCTTGTGCAATGTTTTCAGCCCATCATGGTCTGAATGAGAGATGAGGTTCAAGATGCTCTCCTAGTATGTTAAAATTTTAACCCCAGAGGGTCTGAGTAGCTCCATCTACCTGGAGGTTGCCCCATCTTTGACGCCAGAGTACAAAGAGCAGGCACTAGCATATGCTGCACCTCTGCTCTGCAAAGGGCCAGGTGACATCACAAGTGGAGGACAAAGGGGTTTGGCTGTGGAAGGCACCACCTGTAGGAGATGCCTCTGGTCCCTCCCTAGTCTAATCCAGGAAACACAACTACAAGCAGACTTCATCTTCCCCTGCAGCTTCCTGAGCTCCCATTGTAGGCTTCAGGAAGCCTATGGTAGCAACATTAAAGCAAATTTGACTTTTCCCCTGCTCTCCAGGCTGCATACTGAAATGTTCAGTGAAGCATTGCCTATGTTTGGCATCTGGATTATGGCAGGCTGGATTTCATCCATCTGATGCTGATGATATATTTGTAAAATCTCAGAGGAATACTGATATTATGCAACCACACAAGTACTTTAATACATCATTTGAAAAGTGGCAGATTTATTTAAGATGCTGAAAGAAAAATTATCCCAAATACCCATTAATATAAACAAAGTCATTTTACAGTGTCTCTTGAAATCTCGCCCAAAAAAAAAGCTTGGGTCAAAACTTTGTGTCAGAAAATAATTAATCAGTTCTCTGAGGTAGACTGATCAGTCTCACTCTTTATTTCATTCTTTCTCCATTACCAAATCCCTCCTTAATCTTTCATTCCTTTCCTTTGCCCATTAATTGAAAAGAGTAACTTTCTCTCCCTGAGACAGTTTTGACTAGAAGTATCAAAAGTAAGTCTCTGATGTCTCCATCTCAGCTGATATCACACCCCCTCAGCCCTCCTTATAGTCTGGGGATAGTAGGTGATGGCCACCAAACTGACCTATTTTGGCACCAAACCACTGGACAAAGACAAATGCTAATGGCATACTAATTTAGATAATATCCACAGCATATCATAGCTGCTGCAAAAGAAATAATGGACTCTTTTAAGGTTTTAAATTCAAGGTGAGTTACTATGGATGCTGGGGGCAGATGAGCAACTACCCAGATTAATAAGCATATATTAATTTTTGTGCTGGCTGACTTTCGGTGTTATCTTCCCCGAATCAAAAAGGACTTTGGGTATTCGAAAGATTCAATAGCTGAAATAAAAAGTGCAGTCCCATGTGCGACTTCTTTGTCTAGTTTCAATTATTAAAGGCAAAGGATAATCAAACTGCTGAGCTCCAAAAAATTGCCCAAAGCGTAATGGCATAGGATAGCTCATTTTGAGCAATCCATTCATAAGTGCATTAATATAACTCATGCACAGCTCCACTTGGCCTTATCTCAGCAAAACAGTATCCCCTGCAAACACCAACTCTCTGTTTCATGGTATTATTTATTTTCTCCCTAATTGTGTTTTGTTTGCTAGGCATTACTATTAAAAGCATGATTGTAGAGCTGGTGAAAAGCAAATGCCGATGCACATAAAGAAGGAGGACTGTTTTGAATTGCAGTAAAGACCACTTGCTGCCATTTTCCATCTCATTCAGAATCTCTAGAAAGGGAAACAATACACAGGAGCCAATGAGTAATACAAAAGTAATCAATAAGTCTGAAAACTTCATCAAGCCATTAAATGAGTGACTAGTTGGCTCTCATCTGGGACAACTGCCTAAGCATTCAGTAGCAATACTATCACTCTGGCTAGACAAGCAAGGTGGAACCATTGGTGTGACCGAATCGTGGTCACCATGGTTTGTTCTGTTCTCTGACTAGAAAACAGAGAGGCAGTCTCAAAAGCCATGACAAATATCCATCTCGAGGGAACCTGGGTGGGCTGCACAGGTTACTCTGAAAATAAGACAATAAAAAGCATCTAGATGAAGATTTAATAAAGGTAATGAATGACACATAGAGAATAACTGGAGATATCTGTTCATCACTCGCCCTCATAGCAAAAGCAGATCTCCAGTGCGAGTGGAACACCATGCATCTGCTGTTGGTAAAAAGATTTCTCATACAGCTAAAAATTAACTATGTGAATTCCCACTAGGTATCAAGGAGAAGAATTTGATAAAGCTCATGAAAAGTGCTATGAAACAAATGCCCAGTAGGGTCTGTTCTCCTGAAGAAGTATAAAGCCTCATGCCTCACTCCAATTCACAGTGGGCTTCTCACATCAATAATGCAGAAGCATCCATATATCAGTCTTTGCATGGGCACTTGCAACTCTGCCATATTGATCACTTACAGTACTCAGACCTGAATATTTACCTCCAGCCTATTTTCCCTTCTGTTTCTAATCTATGGCACTATTTTTTCCTCACTGAGTTCAGAGTCCCCATAAAATATGTTTCCCATAAGTTTTTTTTTTAATAAAGCAGTTACCTATTCTTGTTTAATCTCTGTTCTACTAAGCCTTGCATTCTAATGTCTTAGGCAGCATCATCTTAATATTTCCAGAAGCAATATTAACACATAATAGAATATTTTCTGAGCATATGTTAGAACTCCAATTACAGTTCAACTAATGAAGCCATACAAATGTTCAATTAGATAAAACATATGCAATGCAGTATACCCACCAAAGTACTTTCCCAGCAGTTGACTGTAATGAGATTATGTGGATTCCTATCAGATCTGCTTCTTCAAAGCTTTTGAGGTGACTTACTGACTTAGAATATTGAAAATTAAATTGAAAACAAGTGAGTGCTCATCTCTCTGACTGCAAGTTGTTCATCATAGGGTCCCTCATTCTTACCAAGAACAGGAAACTGAAAATCCTCAGCATTTCCTCTTGACTAACTCCCTTCATACTTCTTGCTCGTCCTCCCTTCCCTAGGGAAGGAAAAACACCATAAATTGTAGGGTTTCATCTTTGCCTCTGTTGATTTTAGCTTTTAAAAATGGACAAAACTAGTCTTCAAAATCTTTGTTTCATCTTCAAAATAAATTGTCTTATTTTCCAAATACAGTGTAAACAGCAGCTATTGGCAAAGTCAGCAAATCCAAAGCAAGTTATTTATGGAGCACATAACCATGGAGTTGGAATCCCATGTGCTGTAGATGGATGGGGATGCTGAAGCAATTGTGCCCAGTGGTATGGACTCAAGAAAGATGTTTGAACAAAAACCAACAGACTCTTTCATTTCTCGTTGAAGTATTCTATGGTTTAATTGAGACAGACAACTAAGTACCATCCTCCTGCTGTTAAAGATCTCCTATTTTTCTGATAAACTTGTATTACTTGTATTACTCTGGGAGAGGAGATATAATTTTAGATTCCTCGTATTAATGAATTTTAGAAAAAAAAGCATACTACCTAATTATTAGTATTCCCTAAATGGCCAGAGCCTTCCTCATGACAGTATGTTGGAGTTGCAAACACAGAACAAAAGTATGGGTTTAGACTCACTGCAGGAACTGGAACAGTCATTTTGCTCACCAGCAAGTGATAAATGAAGTTCTTGCTATAAATCTTCCACAGGATCAGCAGAAGAGAGTCTCTTTAGACCACTGTAATTCATTACTCACTCAGCAATGAAATCAGCCCACATTCACAGAGTCCTTGTCCCTCACTCTTTTGAAGAATTTGAAGCAAATTTGAGATTTTTCAACTTCATAGCAAAGATGCTGATAGTCGTAAGCTGCATGTGAACAACAATTTTGTGCATGAACCCACTGCAGGGCTGTGTTTCAATTCAGTACCATCTTTTAATGGGTGAAAATGTGTGGCTCAGTGGATGCTCCTGGGATCCAGACGGGAGAGCTGAGCAAACTGTGGGCTGTGCAGTACTGCTGCCCTCAGTGCTAAGGAGAGGTGAGATGTTCCACAGTGATGAAGCTTTTCAGGAAATCCATTTTGGCTGAGGACCCTGAATTTTTTCCTCTTAAATAAATTTGCCCATGTCAGTAACACATCCAAATAGGAAAGATTCTCCATTGCCTTGCTGCTTTGCTTTCATTTTAGTGGTGTGTGAGCTGGATGTGCAACATTAATCCTTACTGCCTGGGTAGGATATTTTCCAGCACGGTAAAGAATGTTAATGTGAATGACCCTCAGGCTAAGAAATATAACTAAAAACACTGAGTCAATATAGCATAATGTAATATAATATTGTAGGTATACTACATTATCATATTACATTAAAAATGTACTCTATATTATGCTGCATTTTATGTTGTATATGTATTACAAAGTCCATATTCTATGTTCTGTATTACAGTATATATACATAATATGTATGATATATTGTATTTTGTACTATACATATTATATATTATACATATACATATATACACATACACACAGACATATATATATATGCTGTAGGTACATATATATAAGGATTGTGGCCGCAATCTCTGGCCACATTCTCACAGAAATGGTAAAAACAAACATATTTTCGAGGAGTCAGGGCTCTGGTTTATGTTAGTCATGGTCTGATCAAACATTAAAGAATTCTGGAGTGATGTTATTTCTAGATCTTTGATAAACTTAGTCAAGAGTAAAGCACTGGGTTCTCAAAGTAGCTTATGTGCCTGTCTCAGGACACATATGGATCTTTTCTGCTGAAGCTGACCTTCGGTGTCTAAAGCCTGTGTTTTCTTGAATACTGATGTTCAATCTGTGCAAACCCACGGCAATCCCCAGTAAAATTTGAACCCTGCAGTTTATACCTATACAATTCCCTCCAAATAACCAATGTTAGGACTAAGCAATGGCAGGACTAACACTAGCAGATGCAGTGTAAAGTTTATTGTGGAAAAATGATCCCTTAAGGAACTTGAGGGTGTGTCTAAATGAACAGAATTAACATCTATGCTGAGTGTGTATTGCTGAGAGAGAAATGAAACTTTCCATCTAGCACACGTCTCCCTCCAGCTGTCCTATTCATGCATGGCTTGATTTTAGACCTGGATTCTTGGAATATTTTGGCTATTATGACAAGCATTGCGGAAGTGTAACATTAAAAGTGTATGTCGATACAAACCACAGCCCACTGGTGGCAGCAGTTCATTAAGAGTGGACAAACGCTGCTTGAGCAGCCGGGTGTCTGCACGCAAACACGTCATTTGTGGGCAGACACAGCCACTCTCACATCTCGTTCAGTCTACAGGGACACTCCTCTTTCTTATCCCAGAATGCATGTTTCATGAAAACCACTGCTGTGAAATAAAACTTAAATTAAAAGTGAGGGAGACAATAGTCCACGAGGCTATGAGTTGAGATGTGCTCCCTTTGGAACATTTGGTACCGTCCCCAATTTCACATCTGTTTGTATAAGGCACGATGAGTAACCACAATGAGTAACTGTGATAAATGGAAGTTGGACCCTTATTAATATCAATAGTAAAAGAGCATGGTCCCAAAAGAAAATGCAACCTACACATTTTTACTCTTTCTCCTTCTGTGTGATAGCTTGCATTCAGGTTCAAGGTAGCTGTACACCTTTCTGCATAAATGAGCTCTGCCTGTCTGCCCGCCTGCAGTGACATATTTTGGCAATAATCCACTATGTCAATATGTATTAGTGTTACTGTTGTTGTTTTTCATGTGTGTGGTATCTTCCTACCAACCTTAAAACATGCCAGGGAATCCTTTTGTTTCTGTTAGACATAAACAAACTTGTATCTAAGATAATGAGCATAAGGTGAAACTTGAGATGCCACAGACCCTGTTATCACCAGAAGCTGTGAGTAAAGCTGAAGGTTCCTCTCCTTGCAAGGGAAAATGGACACTGCTCCATCTGTTCCCACCACTACTTTTTCTGCCATCAGCCATGTCTGTGGGTGTATGCATCTAAGCCTGACACTTTAAAAACAAAAATCACAAGCTTTATCAATTTTTAATCTCCAGCACTGGTCCATACCGTTCTGTGTGGAATAACCTGAACACTCCTATGGGCAAAGTGGTGAATTCCTGAGCCCCCTGCCAGTCAGTCTTAATGGCCTCAGGAGCAAAACTAGTCCAGGTGAGATTATTTGAAAAAGTGAGACAGTGATATAACCTGAGAAAATTCTAATTACCTACCAAGCACAGGCTCCTTTTCAACCCACACAACCTGCATGTGTGACTTTGCTACAACAGATGTCCCTGCCAGTCCGCACCTCTGTTTACACTTAGACGTTGTAATTCCCCTCCAATTTAAATGAAAAATGTGAGAGAAAAATACCCACAAGTTTCAGGAACTGCGTGGGGGCCAAGGACACATTTGTCAGGTGATAAGAGAGCTGTGAGATGAGAGATGCTGTGAGAGCTGTGCCTTTCATCCTCAAGAAGGTTTAACTGCAACACACACACACACACACACACACACACACACACACACACACACACACACGCATGCCTAGTCCGTGATACCGGTGGAATACACCAGAGACAATTAAAATCCAGGATTATGGCAGTTACAAGAAGCACTTCTTCTCCCTTGCTTTTTACAAACTGGCACTATAAAGAAAGCATCACATCAAAAAAGTTTAAATGACTGGATGTGCTTTACCCCAAGAGCTTAATCCCTCACTCCTTACCCTGGTGTCAGATTGAATGTCAAGGATGTGAGGTTTTGAGCAGACCTCCTAGTTATTTTTATATCTTGTTGGGTGGCAAACTTAGTTTATTCTACTTTCTTTTTTTCTTTCTTTTCTCCTAAAATTAAATTAAGATGGGAGTAGTGTTGAAAAATAAATAGATTAGATAAATAAATCCACATGTAAACTTTGAAAAACCTCACCTGCCTACAACCTTACAAGACCCAAAAGATTGTTGCACTTGTATGGGTTTGGAAAGCCAAAAACAGAAGGAAGCTTGGTAGCTGAATATGCTTAAGATTGTTTTAAAGCAAATGCCTCAGATATGGCTAGCAGCATTCAGCACAAGTGGTAAAATCCGCCCAAGGAAATCAACACAAAGCAATAAACCTGGGGTGAGTTCCAAGTTGCCACTAGTTTAAAGCCAGCTCAGAGATAACTGTACACAGACAGAGCACATAGCACAGGTGTGGCCTCACGGGTAGTGCCGTTTTCCAAGCTAGACAAATAAGTCCTTCTGTATGCTCATACATAGTGACTCACACTACTCTTCTGTGTCATGCCAACTTGCCATAAGAATGTTGGTTGTGGAGGGAGGGAGCCCCACTTTGGAATGACATAATTCACCTAATTAATGATGCTGGGTACATTTTATCACTCTGAAACTCATCCAAGAGTACAGTATGCAATGTGGGTATCTTGGGGATGGTCTCTGACAGGTATTTCCTTATTTCTGTGCTGTTTCTTAAGAACAAGTGGACTGGCAATCCTCAAGGGGACTGCCAAAGCCCATACAATAGCCTAGGCAGTTTGACGCTATTAGTCATTGTTTCATTCTGAGTGTTTACTTCGGTCATTCCTTTTTCAATGGAAAGCTGATAAGAATAGCTGCCTTGTCTTTTGTATGTTGAATGGATACCACAGTATTTTGAATGCCTATCTAGCTTTACCTTTGCATTGAAAGAAACTCATGTTCAATGATGGCATAAAAATCCAGTCTTTTCATTTGCCTGAGATTTCTGTTTGTAATCTCTATTGACACCCATACACATGCCATAAAATTAACACTTTTGCTTAGGAGAAACCTAGCATTGCAAGAACAAGGGATTGCTGAGTTGCACTAGGAGAAATGATTCATCATGCTTTTGTGATGCATAATGCTGATATTGTCATTTACACGCTTTCAAAATTATTGTTTTCACTCATATAAATGAGAGGAAAGTTGCTGCAAAATTCAGAAAGTGATGGCAAGCACTTGTGAAACTTTGGCACAGAGATGCTTTTCTTCAGGCAGGAGATATGCTAAGGTATTGTTTTCAGTTCTCTCAGGTACTTTTCAACTCAATCACTGTTTCTAGAGATAGCTTTCAAACATAGTGTTTACATATAGACTCATACAATAACTGAGGTAGGAAAAGACCTGTAAGATCCTGAAATCCAATCATTAACCCAGCACTGCCAATTTCACTGCTAAACCATGTACCTACCTGCCTTGTGTGAAAAACACAAGACAAGTAACTGGAAGTTTGGTGGTTCCCTGCAAACTTACAGATATCCTTATGAAACTTTGAGACACACATCTCTTGCTTCTTCTCCATTTATTAGAAATTTCAGAGTATGATGGCAATAAATTCTTAGCATCCCTGAAAAGCCAGAAATTACAGCTGAAGGCCCCCTCATCTTGTTTGCTTTGTTATTGATGGTATGCAGGCAGCCTTCCACTTGCAGTATTTGAATAGCCTGGCTTCCAAACTGTTGCATTGCCACAGCTTTTCGTGTGCATTAAATAACGGCTCAGCACTCTTCATTTATTGTTTACAAGTATAGGCAAGGCAGGGAAAACAGAGTCAGGCAGATTGGTGTGGGAGAGGAGCATCTGCTACTGGAGGGTATTTAGCTTCCTGTGCAGCAGTCTGAGCTTCCCAGCCTGGCTTCTCTTTTCTTCTCCCACTACTTTCTGAAAGTCATGACCTGTTGCAAAGTTCCCCTTTTGTCAAGCACTGTAAAAAAGGAAATGCCACTTTTTGTAAAGCCAATTAGCACCAGAACCTGTCCAGCTACGACAAGCATTTTGTAATCCCTCTTCTGAAATCGAGTGGTGGGGGGATGGGAAGGTTCTCCTTTTAAAAACGTTGCTCCATGAATCAATTATCCTTTTTTAATAGCAATTGTCGGTAGCAATTTGTGGAATGTGGCACACCACAAATATTGTGCTCTGGTGTTTGAACAACTGAACACCCAAGCCCTGATGTCACTGTCAACACCCCGCTGCTGTTGGCAGGAGGCAGTGCAGAAAGCGACTGCCCAAAGGGATTGTCTCTTCACTTACACTCTCGGGCTCACTGCCAGCTCCTGTTTCCTCTAGCAGTATATGGAGTGAGAGAAAGCATCCTCTCTCAGAGAGTCAAGCATGTGAAAAGAAGATTTCACATGTGAAACTGAGATCTGGAAAACAATCCCTTGGCTTTCCTTTCTTTAATTTATTTCCCATATGATGGAGAAATATGCATAGAGATTTTATTTTTAGCTTACTAGTCATTTTATGTGCCTAGAATCCCATTTTGAATAATAAGTTGAGATGGGAATTAACCTTGGGAACTTTATCACATAGGTGTTGCATGATCCTTTACTTTTATTCTTTTTTTAATAAATGTGTAAACTCTATGGCAGGATTAGCATAAAGTTAGAAGATTTGTGCTCCTGATCATGTTTCAAAACATTCTTCGAATAGAGTTCAAGGAAAAGTCCACTGAAGTGAGTTTGAGATACAGCCACTTCCACTGACAGCTGCTAAGATCTGATTAAGCCCCTGTTCCATGGCCTTGAGCAAGTCTCATATCATATTTAAGCAAAGAAGATCAATATGTACTTACTGGAAGAAATGCTCATGTTTTTTATAAGGCTTCAAATCTGAACATACAAATGAGATGCAAGAACTATGATTTAGCAGTTACTACCTTTCCTGCAATGTGAATTTCATAGAAGGCAAGAAAGAACTTGCTGCCTTGTTCTAATTCACCCCTTGAAGGTGTTAGCAGAAAACTGTTAGCAAGGGTCCAATTTCCTTCTTGCAAATGGAATCACCAAGGTGCTGAAAAGTGCTTTCCTTTAACATGCAAATGACTGATAGAGGGCATGTCTAGCAGGGTACTACAATACCAAATATTAGTTGACTTTTTCAATTGATTTGTTGATTTTTTTTTAAATAATCACAGGAAGAAACTGCTGACACAAAACTCAATAAAGTACTAAAAAACAAAAAAAAAATTATCAGCTCATTGATATCCAAACTAAGAATTCCTAAGCTAGCTATCCTTTACAAATCATGGCCTCGGACATTTCTTGAGGATGTCAGCTCTATCCCATCTAAGTGTGCTTTGTTGTCCTCAGAAGTTACTTGACATGTGACAGTTTTGCATTGACATGTATCTTCCTTGCATTCTCCAAATAATAACAAACATAAGCAAACATAAAAGGACAAGGAGATGTGCAATTTCTCTAGCTACACTGCTAATGCAAACCGTTATGGAGAGGATTTAATTCTACAGAAATGAGCTGACCTCTTGCCACCAAAATGCAACAACCCTCATTTTGCTTCATCAGAACAATCCTGCCTTCGTATGGAAAGTACATGTAAAATTACTAAGGTACTGTGACTACCTCAGTATTACTCCACCAGAAAAAAGGTGTAGGAAGGCAGAGAAACAGCAACAGTGTAAAACTCTTGTCACTGTATCTCAGAACTATAATTGAATCTAAGTTCAGCAGTGGAGTCTGGCTTGTAGATAGCAGCAAAGCTCCATCTAAGGCTGTGGCTTACACTGATTTAGGGGATCCATGGCTCTGTCCCAAAATGAGTAGAAGAAGGCAATGTTGCTACTGGACAAGCAGTTTCTGGAAAAAAAAAAAGCCAGACCCCAGTCATACAAGCATTTGCTGTTCTTTAATTTCAGGAGAACATTTCCTGCAGCGAAGTCAGGGGAATACTGACTTGCTTAGACAAATCTGTGAGAAGTAAGAGAATCCATAGAGGAGAACAATTCTAAAGAATATTTATATTACATTTACTCTCACTTAAAAATCAGGAAAATCTTTGGCAAAACTGAAAAGTCTGGGTCTGTAACATCATCAGGGAAATGTCACAATTCCTAGTCATGAGGTTCAATGCCCTAAAGCATCAAAGCTGTAAACGGTCATAAACTCGTTTCACAGAACTTGCTCAAAAGCTAGCAGAGTTAGCTGGTATCCAACACAGAAGATCCCTTGGGAACATTTTTAATGCCATTATTATGAAAATATGTAAATATCCCAAATTTATATGATCTGTCCTGGTCCTTGCTTTCCTGGGAGGTTCCTTTGGCCTTCAGTCTTGCACAGTTCCTGACTCACACCATGTTCATCTCAATTTTGGAGGTGCTCATGCACTGCAGGAGGAAACTAGACTTTATACACCACATCTCCAAATGCAACGGAGCTCGACTTTAGGAAGACTGTGGGCTGACTGGAAATCCTCGTTCACTATTGAAAGTATTGTTGGGATTGCCATGGGGACAAGATTTTCCCTCCTCAAAAATACAGCTCTGGAAATGCAATGAAAAATAGCCAGCCTAGGGGGAGAGGACAACCATGAAACAGAGAAAGCAGCATCCTCAGGGAATTTACTGAAATGTATTTACAGTTCTCCTTGCATGTATTATTACTGTTTGTGACTCAGGGCTTTTAATTCACGATCAATCACACTTGCATCCAATACCCTGCTGGAGAGCAAGGAACAGGGAGCAATACTTTCCATGGTTTCCATTCAGGTACACCAGAAGGAGAAGAAATTAAATTAATTCCTACATGCCTGCTCCTGTACCCCCTCAGACCTCGAAAGCGAGCGTGCCTTTGCTCCCATGCAGGGCTGCTGCCAGACAAAGGCGCAGAGATTTCCCCGTCTCCCTGTCAGTCAGCCACACGCACACGCACACGTACTCCCCCCGGCGTCTCTCGGCTCTTTCACGTGAATACTTCAGTTATTTCCCAATGCCGTATTTGCAGAAACAGGAATCACGCGTCCAGAATCACTCCTTGCTTCTGCCCCCTCCCCTACAGCAGCTGCCCACCAAGCCAGATGATGCTGCGGCTGGGAGCGATTGCTGCTCGGGGCTGCCTGTTTGAGTCCCCCGGGCCGAGGGAGCCGCTGAGCACATCTGGAACACCGCAGCGGGGGCAGGCAGCAGCCCTGACCCAGCCGAGGGCCCAAACAGCCCCGTCCTCGGCCCCAGCCCTCTTTCTCGCCGGGCATGGGCAGACTGGGCCGGGCGGGCGGTGCCAGGCCGGGGCCGCCCCGCTGCTCGGGAGCGGGGCTGGGAGGCAGGGCCCGGCGGCATCTGGCCAGAGCCATCGTCTGCTGGCCCGGCACCAAAGCCTGGCCGGGGGGCGTTGTGGGGTGGTTCCTTTCTTCCACTGCAGCAGGGTTGCAGCGACATCAGCAATGGGATTTTGCTGTCCCTGCATCGGGATGCAAAGGCAGCGGGGGCTTGGGGGGGCGCGCCGGCGACAGCTCCCGGAGCTCTGAAGGGACGAGGGTTTCGGCTTTTCCTTCTAAATGCCACATTTGAGTAACGTTATCAGCAAGATGATATTGCTCAACCAGGGCAGGGACGTGAAGCACAGCCACCGCCCGGCTCCAGCCAAGCACAGCCCTCTGCCGCCGCGGGAGGCGGGAGGCGGCCGGCGGCTGCCCCTGCCCTGGCCCCGGTCCCTGCCTCAGTCCTGGTCTCAGCCC
>VXBC01003371.1:608486-673561 GCA_013399945.1 Ploceus nigricollis | reverse complement strand
GGGTGCGGCGGGCGCGGCCCCGCAGGGGCGCCGGGGGGGCCGGGCAGCCCTCGCCGGGGGTAACGGGCTCTTCCCCTCCGTGCGCAGAGTCACCTGCCAACATGTCCGACAAACCAGACATGGCTGAGATCGAGAAATTTGACAAGTCCAAATTGAAGAAGACAGAGACGCAAGAGAAAAANGTAGGGGGGAGGGAGGATACACGGCTGTGTCTGTGCTAGACAGCGAAAATCTGAACCCACCGCCTAGCAATGCTTAATTTACAATTATCTACACCCTGTTTTGATCTGTAGCTAAAAATATACATTTATTTTAGCAGTTTATAGCAATTGTCATGTGAATGCGTTTCAGGTTCTCGATTTTCATTTTGTTTTCTCCTTTTCTGTTTTTTTCCCCCCTTTTAGCAATTGAACAGGAGAAGCAAGCGGGTGAATCGTAATGAAATCTGCCCTTCCAAATTATGCACTGTACATTCCACAAGCATTGCCTTCTTATTTTACTTCTTTTAGCTGTTTAACTTTGTAAGATGCAAAGAGGTTGGATAAAGTTTAAAATGACTGTACTGCCCCTTTCACATCAAAAGAATAGAGAGAACTACTGACACTGAATGAAGGCGCTGCCTTTCCCTCTGCCTGTCTGGCTTTGGTCCTGGTGGCATGAAAGAGCTTGCATGTTGATGAAAGAAGAACTTGGGTGGGACTACAGTAAACTAGAGTAACACATGAATAAATGCAAAGCTGTACCAAGGTCCTGCGAGCTGTAAAATGCAGTTAATCGAGTGCCATTTTTTTTTTTTTTTGTTCAAATGATTTTAATTATTGGAATGCACAATTTTTTTAATATGCAAATAAAATGTTTTAAAACCTGGATGGTATTTATGTCCTCTATTTGGAGAACTGTATCAATGGATAAGAAGCATAAGAGCCGGTACTGAGACACAGGATACTATAAAACCTTTGGAGATGCCTCAAACATCCGTTACCATTCTCATTTTTTTTCAATATGTGGGCTCACCAATACATAAACTTGTGATCCTCGAAGCTAGTTTTTAGACAGATTTCAGTAAAAAATTGCATATCTTATAATTTGTCACCATGTGAGTATATTCCTTTAAGTAGTTTTTTTTATATAGAGATTGATAAAGGCAAAAAAATCGGGCTGCGTTTATTGCTTTGCCCCACCCATAGCACAGCTCTTTTATTAAGAACCATTCTGTACTATTGCAGAGATTCAGCCTTGGTTGTGTAAACCCCTAATTAGTTTGTTTAATAATTAAGGCTTGTTATTTTGATATGGTATTTAAAGGAATTTGTAACTTGAATTTTAAGTCCAAGATTGCACATAAGCTTTTTAGTTTCGTAAAGCATTTGGTGGTTGGTGTCCCATGGAAATAAAAATAATTTTGCTACTATGTTGCTCATGTTTTGAACAACATCTTGTAACAGTCTCCTTGATCCTAAGAACTGGTTTCAAAGTTTATAAAGCTACAGTCGTCTTAAAAATTCAAAATGGACCATTTGGGGACAAAAACATTTGTGGTAACTTATAAAATAAAGATCCTAATAAATCTGGCATGCAAATAGCCACACTCCATTGCTGGTTTACAGCAATTCTTTCAGGCCTGGGACAGTTTTTTGGTTATTTTTCTTCAAATGACTGCGGGTAAAACCTGTGATCCAGGGAAATCAGTAGGAGTTGACTTTAGTAGTCATGAATTTCATCAAAATGGAGTGAGTAATGAACATTCTGGGAAACAAAAATGCTGTCAGATAACCTGTAGGAGGGTGGTGAGCATGCTTCTGCAGTGCCTTAGTTTTATCTTATGGATTTGAGGCTGCATTAATTTCAGCCAGTTCCTATAAAGCAAAATTAGCCCCTCTGGGGAAGCTTGAGTTTTGCTGAGGCTGCTGACTTGGTGGGGTCACGTAGATTTGGGGTATCATCCTATCACTGCTTCCCAGAAGCATCTGACTGCAACAATAAGCTGACCTTGGTTTTGCACCATTGAGGGCAGTGGGGCTCCTCTCCTTGGAGATTTGGTGGATGTCTGTGCTTCTGGAGAAGATGGGAGTCAGAGGGGTGCTACATGCTTGTGGGCACAATCCCCAGCCCCCCAGCAGTGGAAAACTTGTAGAATTGAGTGTTTGATAAGACTCTCGGTTCAGGCTTGAGATTTTTTGATGCAGTCCATGGGAAGATTTGGGAAGTCCTGGTGTCATATAAGGACCTTCACAGTAATTTAAGGTGATGACTTCAGGAAGGAAATGAACCATTTCTTGTTCTTGTTTAAGCTCTGATTTTATTTCCCATGTATAATGGGAAAGATGGGAAACTTACAAGCTGAGTTTCTGAAAAGTCAATTAATCAACTCCCAGCTACTGATCTTAATCAGGTAACATGGGATGTGACACGACTTGGTGCAGAAGTGTACTGTATGAGCTGCACGTGTGCAGAGAGGTAGAAGCAAGCACTTGCTTAGTGTGGATTTATCTATGGGAAGAAAACAGCAAGGTATTCTGAGGGAGGCAAAGCATGAGGTACACACAGCTCTGCGTGTAAGTCAATGAAAGTGCATGCTGTAATACAGCATAGTTCAGCAAAAATGTAATGAGTAATGAGGCCTATGACTTCAGAACTGCTGGTCAAAGGGTACCACCAACTGCAGCTCGAGGTGGTGAAGCTCAGGTCTGTTTTCAGGAGATAAAGCACTAAGCCACTCCTACTGTTACAGCTCTGATTCTGCCATCAAGAACAAAATTACAAAATCAACTGTGAAGAAAACCTTACAGGCCAAATTCAGGGATTACTGACTGGAGTCTATCATCCCCTGCTTTGCTCCTTGTTCAGCTCTTTTCATACATTCAACGAAAAATGTGGCAGGTCTTTTCCATGCTTTGCGTAGGCAGTACTGAGGTGGTCACATCTGACACCTATTTCGTGGAAATGCAATTGATGATGTGAAACACGAAGGCTTGGATTCGATTGTAATACTCAGGACTGTCTCTGGACTGGTTGTTGAGTGTTGTTAATAAAATCAGTCTCTTCAGTTGTCAGTCTAGAAACTTTAATCAGCCACAAATTAATTAGAAAAAAATAAAATACAGCCCAAAACCTGGTTATGAAAAAGGGTCATTAGAAAGAGAAACATATGGGTTTTGATCTCACACTCTGTGCAGGCACAGTCTGCCAGCCCTATGAGACTTATGGTGTCTGGTGTTGCTGCCTCCCCACCCCCAGCCGAGAGGCAGCTCTGCCGAGGTGATGTGGTGAGAAGCTCTGCCCTCCAGTACTGAAGCAAATTCTTCCTTTCTCAGTATTTCTCAGAAGATTTTCTCTCCCTTTCATGCATGCCCCCAGATATCATTAACTATACATATATTGGACAGAAAGCATATGCTAGCAGTATCCAAAGTAGATCATTGTGGAATTAATTACAGAAATGTGGAGACTTCAATGTAAGCATTTTGGTCTTCTAGGCTATTTTTGTGCAATGTTGAATGTGTGATAAAACACCACTTCCCCTAGTAACCCTTTACTTCCCCAGAAACAGTGTAGAAATGAGCAGTTCCTATTGTGTATTGTGATCATATATGGCTGCCACATACATCTGCTGCACAGCAGAATTTTATTAATAAGGAACCCTGCGCTACTCCAAGCATCATATAAAACACAATGAGCACATGATACAGTGTTCAGTGCAATAGTTCCACTGGGCTGATACTGAGATGGGTGTGAAGAAATAAAAAATGCAGCTCTTGCTTATTTGCTGATGTACAGTAGAATGACTATGCAAAGCAACCTATGTCAGGCTTGTCCCTCTGTGAGATCCTCTGATGCGCCGGCTTTGTGCATTTTCAATTCAAACAGGCAAGGCAACCAAATTCTAAAAAATGGGCTATTTTGTTAATTCAAAGAAAAGGAATTGCAGACAACATTTATTCATTATTTGTATGCTGTCTGGCAGTTTCATTTGCTAGTGTCCCTGTGATATGGTGATTTAAAAAAAAAAAAAACACTCTGCGCTTTACCATACACCTGTTTCAAAATTCTGTGGCTTAATGACAGGGGTCTATTTTTCCCTCTGTTTTCAGCTGAAGTTAATGACCTGAATTCCAGTATTGCTTTTACCAGGTTTTATCAGAACCCTCTCTGACTTCTTCTTTTTCCTGTTTAGAAAGAAAAAAACAAAAATTAAACATGGTGGGTTCTCAGAGATGCTTAATTTGCCTCTGGGTTAATGAGCTTTTAGCAGATTGGGAGTAGAGCAAAGATAATTTTTTCTCCTGTTTCTACAGTCATGAGGGTTACAACATCTTTTTCTCCTTGTAATCAAAAACTGGAGTTCTCAGGAGATTTTTCAGTCTCATGGAGCTTGGGCTTTATGAAAACTGTCAGGCACGACAAGATTCATGCAATGTTATGGGAATTGGCGACTTGGAGGTTCGGCAACCACTGCTCCCTCACAGTAAGTGGATGCTGATGGCTAAGCAGGGTCAAATATAGGCCTATAGCCTTAGTTTCAGGACATAATATGCAAAGAATGGCATAGTGAGATGACTAAATATGGGGTTTTTTTAAATTTCCAATTCCTGTGACTTCAGGTTTTCTGATAGCTCTAGATTTATTTTTTGCCTAACACAGATTTTCCTTTCAGCAATATTTTGGAACTGAGTGAGTGGATTTACTTAACTTAAAACGATTTCTAGCATTTGAATAGCCTCCAGATATTCACGGCAGTCCCCATCAAAACAGTCTTAAAAAAAAATTCATCATTATATTGATCAAAGGCTTCTCAGTGATGATGAAAATTTTTCCCACTATTGTAATTCTCATCATTTTATCTTTGGCATGTGGTCATGGGCTTGGAATTTGGGCCTGAAAAAATCTCATTTGATTTTTAGACACTGCAGATTCCATGAACAGACACTTGCAGTGCTCTTTCTTTGCATGTTATCGTCAAATATTGAGTGCATGTACTACACTTTGAGATATGTTTGAAAATGGAAAGAAAATCCCCAAAAATCGAAACAACTCCCCCCAGTAAACAACAAACCAAGAAGAGGAATGCATTTGTGTGTTCTATAATATCTGCCATGAGCAATTTAGTTATTCCTAGTGTGAAACTACTGCAGTAACATTCAGGTCTCTAAAATAAGTCAAATGAACTTGCTGAAATCTACTCTATAGACCAAAAGTATGAAATTCAGATTCTCAGATGGTTCAAATCTTACCTAATGTATTTTGCACATTTCCATAGATATTACTTTAGGCTTTATTTTTTATAATGGTTCTTCCTTTCCATCTGATGTATAACTATATATGATATGGTTTATAGCAGGTTTAGCATTTTAAAATGTTTTGAAATGGATAAATACTTCTTCAACCGTCACTTGAAGTTTTGGGATTTATCTTTAAAGCCTTCTGCTCAGCTAGATTTTGATGTAAGATAATGTAGAGAATTGTGGAGCCACATAATAATCAGCAAAATTATTTGCTTGATTAATTTTTCATGCATCTTAGTTCATCTCACCTGCTCTGTATCATGTGGTCTGTACAAGAAAATTGAGCCAACAGAAGGATATTCTTCATCCTTCCACCTAAACTGGACACTGCCTCTGAGAAATGCCACTGACCCCCTGTGCAGTGTGAATATAAAAGTCATTCTTTGCGCTGCACATTTTTCTTGATGTTTAATGTGAGAACCAGTAGTGGGGGAGAAGAGGCCATTGCAGAGTGACATCCTCAGACAGAAAAGTGGACATGGCCCTGAGCATTCACACTGCCAAAGTGGAAACCATCTTCACCATGCTGAGCACCATCCAGGCTCACAGCAGGTTTACTCACACTATTTTGTGTTCCTGTGAAGGGGGACCTGTTGGCAGGTCACCCACAGTGTCATCCTGTGGTGTGCATTGCTGGCAGTATCACAGGGTGGGTCCCAGGGGCAGCCCCAGGGCACTCCCCAGGGCAGCAGAGACTTTTTTATTTTAACATTTCAATTCAGCTTTCCCGTCACTTCAGTCACAAAATTTCAGCCACACAGAGCAGTAACACAAAATGCTTGAGCCCTACTAGTACTGGGCTGAAATGCAGACCAGCCATAACCTTTTGGTCCTGGCCCAGTGATGGCTTTGCATCCAAAGAACAGGGCAAACATCTCAAATGTAGATCCATTACTTAAAGAAATTGATTACTAGATTAAGGATACTGCAACCTGCATGAAGACTTTGGCTGATGGGGGGCTGATGCCTACCTCTTCAAAAAATCTTGTCCTTACATTACACCAAAGGCTAAAAGGTGCCATGAAAAGTTATTGTAGAGGGCATAATAAAATGACTTTCACAAGAAAGCAATAAAAGATGAGCTTTATACAAAAATTACTATTCCCTAGCAGTAGCAAACAAAACAAGAAATTGAATTGCTGAAGGCATCAATGATTTTGCTCCCACTGTATTGTTTCAGAATGAATTAGGAATAAGAAATTTCCTAGCAGCTGAGCTATACATGACTCTGACATGTTGGGGCAGGACAGATGGATCCCAGACAATCTCATCTCCACAGCTCGCAACTACAAAAGCAGCTGATGCTTGGATCATGCAGAGAACATTGCTCCTGGGAAGAATTTCACGTTTCTTTAATTTTTTAAATTTTTTTTTTAGCAACTTTAATTACCACTCTGAGAGACACAGAAAAATCTGCTGCCTGCTTTACTCGTGGTAGCTGACTTGCCAGCATTAAGTGGAGGGGGGAAGGGGAAGCCCTGAAAATTAATGAGGCTAAAAATGACACCACTTCTCAGCATGAGGAGTTAGAATGATGCCAAGAGGAATAGAGGTGAATTTCTGGGAGACATGCATCCCTTTACAGGGGTCCATAGACTGTACATATTCATACATGTCTGCTTCCCTGGTGCTTTGCTTGTAAAGTCATCCCTGATGCATGTAGGAGGTGTGGGTTACACTGAGAAATGCCAAAGTCTCTCTTGAAGTCCTTGCTTCATTTTAAAGGTTAAAACTAGGAACAGATTGGCATTCTCCTAAAGGTCTTTAAATGGAAGAGCTGTTAAATCACATGCACTGCAGCCCGAGTAGAGCACTGTCTCTTCTATATGATTCTCAGCTGGAATTTGTGAGCTGATAGGCATAGAGCTTGTTTTTAGCAAAGGCAATGCTGTGACATCTACAGTTTTCTCTCCCCAAGATCATAAAAAACCAGCAAGTAGTGTTTTGAGACCAGGAATGGTTTCACACAGTTTTTAATTTGGTTGCTTAAAAGACTTCTAAATGCACATTTAGGGTTAACAGTAATGGAGTAGTTGAATGCTCACACCTTCCAGTGAAATTTCCCTCCTTGCTGAAGTGAAGTCCCCATGAAATGCCAAGGTCTTGAGCAGGTGTGGTTGCCTTCATTTCAGGGACTTTTCTAGATATGAGGATGTTTTTTATTTGAGTGTCTAATTAAGGGCAATAACATAGTTTTAGTCCCAGGCAACTCGCCCCAGTTTATGATATTAGCTTGTATGGGGCCTCCTGGCCTGGACTCTGTTGCAATGAGCACTTCTCAGAAGGAATGGGAGTATCCCCCCTCTTTGCACAACATATGAAGTGCAATCACATATTTCAAGGCTTTCTCTTCTCACTATCTCCTTTCACATTTTCTAATTTTTCATGGAATCCTGCCCTAAATTTGTTCTCCTCTATCTAGATAAGCACCCTAATAATACCACCACTATGTGCCCGAGAAGTTTGGTCTTCTCCTTGGTCCTCACTCATCAAACTGAAACCATGGGTATAGCAACCCTGTCAGCAACTGCTCCCTGCTTCAGATCATATGTCTGACTCCGTTATATGGTCTAATAGTCTGTCAGATTGCTTGGTGTCTCCAAATTGCTCACTCTCAGCAGGAGACTTTTGCCAACTTTTTGACAGTGGAACTCTATCAGGCAAGTATCTTTTGCCTGAGATGGCTGTGCCTTTAAATACTGCCAGCAAAAGCTTCACTCTTTCCTTTCCCGTCTATATGGAGTGACCAAAACTGGTCCTCACGGCTGATCCAGCAGAGGAAACAGCTGCATGTCAGCAAACTGGAAGGGTTAGGTGCTATGTAGGCTGCCTATTAGGAAGAAAGAGCTCCTCTCTAACCTTTAAATAATCCTTCCTCTTGTTTGTCTCAGTTTCAAAACAATAAATTTTAGAGGGTTGTAACAAGCTTGTTTATTTCTAGTGCTAAATTCCTAGACTTATCCTTTTTCGCACTGCTAGCCAGCAGTGGGAAGGTTAAAAATGCAGTCAGTAACCAGTGGCAACATACCAGTGTTGTAAATCCTGCCCACACATCTTCAGATCTACTGACATTTGAAACATCTAGGTCTTTTCTGTTAGCTATGCCAGTGTAATTATGTCTTGGTATAGCTTTTTTTTCTACATGTCATCCTTCAGGAGTGCTCAGATAAGTATATTTGAAGGATATAAATGGAAGGAGAAAGAAAGAAGGAGGCTGAAGTTACAAAGAAAGAAAGGAAGCCATTGCAAATAGTTCAGCGGGGTTGTTTGAAAAAGCAGTATCACGTATTAATAGTTGCAATTTAATAGCAGATTACTGATCCCTTTAAATTATTTGAGATTGTTGCCTGTGAGCTGCAGGACAGGCTGTGCCAGTAAAATCAATTACATTTCATATCAGTACCGTATGCTTATCTTGCACAGCAGGGATGTGGAGGTGCTGTACGTCCTTCTAGTCAGCGGTGCTGAAGCTAAACAGGCTGTATGTAGTGGAACTGGGATATATGCTAAGGCAAACGTGTGAAATCTCCATGTGAAGACCAGTGAGTCATTGCTGCTTCTCTTTGGAGTCAGCAGGGAGAGGAGACAGCTTTGCTCTTGGTCAGGATTCAGCTCGATGCAAAACTGGCCTGAATGAATGTGAGAACCCTTTGTTTATAGTGCACACACACACACACAAACAAATGAAATTCCCAAATGGAGTGTGTTTCCAAATGCTGAGAGAAAAAGGCTTTACTGTTCGGTCAAGGCCTTCCTGCCCCGATCACTGTATTGCTCAGTAGCCAAGAACACTGCTGTTTCTGCAGGGCTTTGTGAGAGTCCACCCCAGGACAGGTGACAAAATGGAGCCTCAGGTGATGGGAAGGGCAGCCACTGCTTCAGTTGGATATGTCCAGGGTAGCAGCAAGTCTCAGCTAGAGCCTGGCCCTTGGCAACTTTCTTCTGTGCCTTAGAGGAGGGCAGGGGGAGAGGGTCATCCCCTCATGCCCGGTTCTAATAAGTGATCTTGAAAAGTTTGTTATTTTTATTACTTGCTGTTGGCCCAGAGACAGCAAAGATGGATCTACTCAGAGCACTGGTTCTCCTGGAACAGAACATCTCACTCATCATCCTTCACACAGAACAGTATCCAAATATGCATGCAGAATTAAAGGCAGATAGGAAACCAGAGTACCATGCAGTAGTTAGCATGTTTTAAATTTCCTTTTTATTGATGTTTTTACAGAAGTAATAAATAAATAAATAAATAAAGCTTAGATCAGTGCTGCATTATGGGCATCTTAATCACATGTGTCTTCAGGCATGGTATCTTTCTCAAATGTTATTGTTCTTAAAAGAAAATGGGCCACCAGAGAGAACAAAGCAATACAAGCTTATGATTATGAAGCAATCACTAGCAGTTTACACTCTTGTCCACTCCTGTGTGAAGGACTTTTTATGGAGTGGGCACGCTCCAGGCTGAGAGAGGGTGGCAGTAACCAGCAGGACTAATCACAGGAATAAACACCACACCAATGAACTAAGACTGGGCAGTTGTTCTCTGTGCAGATAAATCAATTAATTATGTGATCAATGCCTGCACTTTGCTCTTTGCCAATATGAATTATTTATAACACCATGCTGAATTTCAGCCATATATACTAAATTCTTTCAACAAATGTAATGAAGTCTGAGAAATTGTCCTTTGTGATATGAATGTATGTTAGTGGGCCCTTATAGATTGCTTCTTCTATAGATGCAGAGTATATATTTTTAATCTGGTAATGGACTGTCTGCTGCCTTCAGCCACTATTCTTGCATTTGACAGTAGTGAGGCCACTATTAAAAATCCAGCACAATTTTTTCACAGTTTATTGCTTGCCTAGAAGAGGCATATAACACACAGACTTTTCTTCCTAATACACAAAACAGGATTTCCAACAAGGTGGTCAAACATACTTTTGCCCTTCTGATCATTCAAACTCAATAGTGCACTCAACATCTCCAGTGTAAGTTCACAGAATCCCATTAACTAGTGTACACTGTGCACTTAAGACAAATTATATATATATATATATATATAGGTGAAAACTGTCTCTTAATTTGCATATAACATTCTTGGTAGTATTTTAAGAATTACTATGTATTTGACCCAGCTGAAAAATATTTTTTATGTTAAAATATGCTTCAGTTTTATCTCAACAAATGAGATATGCAGCTAGCTACTTCAGACATCTCTGTTGACATTAAAAGGAAGATTGTCTGCTAGTTTTGGTCTTTCAAATTGTACAAAAGTTAGATCACCAAACCAGCCTAATAGAGATGATGTGGATTCCCTTAAAATAAGAGCCTGTTACTGCACTTTTTTTTGCAGGTTCCATTTCAAATTCTCAGCTGGACTGAGAGCATGGATGGCTCTGCAAATTGAGCTTGGAAGAACTGTAAATTTATATGTCTTTGACACATCATTTACTGTATGATATTACTAGATTTGGTTAGGAAAAGAAAGGTGCCTACACAGGCAGACTTTTCTACAAGCAGAAGCAAAAGAATGTTCCTTCGGTGGGAATAACCACCATCCGCACTCCTCATCACCATCCCTGCCTCTCAAGGTTGAGGAAACTGGTCCTTGTTCAAGAGCAGTCCTTTTTTCTTCCTCATCCCTCAGCAACCCACAACACACTCACCAAAATAAGGAGGCAGGCTGAGGCTTCACTATCATTGCTTAGGGAATAATTTAATTTATATTTCAAGGTTTGTCTGGAGCTAGACAAAAGTCAGGAACTCAACAGACACATAAGATGCCACCTATTTCCTCTAGGTCCTACTGTGATCTTTCTTTGCTTTTCAGACAATTCAATCATACATGCATTATCCCTTAAGACAATGACAATTTTTTTTAAACCCCACACTTTTAACTCAGTCAGTAGCTAAATTGACAAGAATATGCATACTTTACCACCTTCAGAGAGCAGGTATGAGTATATGAGGATTAAATTAAAATTAAATTAAATGGTTTTATTATTTTTTTAAATTCCTTTCTCAGTTGTGGGCAATGATGCTGTTTCACAGTAGGAAGTCATATTTCAGCAACAAATTCACAGGACTGGAAATTAATAACTGCCCTTTTTCAGTGCTATCTTAAAAGCCTCTATTTTCACCTCTATTTTCTCACTTATCCTCTTCTGGGTCTTCTGGTTAGCCTACCTTAATAGTAAACATTCAGTCATTTTAGAGCAGTAGTGGAGCTTGTACTATACAAATGTACACCTTTCTTATGCATTATTCTCTGAATTATTTTCTTGGTATAATTTCAATAGGCACAAATATTAGCTGGAATTTCCATAATTTAGAAGATAAAATTTGGGATAGGGCAGTGCCTTGTTTCCTCTTAAGAAAAGTGCAATTTATGGATATTATTTGGTTGATTATGACTTTAGAGTTCAGGGTCAAAGTATAGAAGCTTAGTCCACTTCAGGGAAAGCAATCTTAGTAAACACATTGTAAAATATGTCTCTCATAAATCTCCCATGAAATGAACCAATCATCAAGGTCTGTTACTGTCATTAACATCTTGTTGTCTTGATTTTCTTCCAGTAAGTTAAAAGAACGTTAAAATGTGTGAACAGCTGATCTCCCATACAAAAGGATCTAACTGATAGTTTTATTTGGCTTTTTCCCCTAGATCCTTTGCAATTATTTTAGCAGGGGTATTTCATATGTTGAGTGAGTGCTGTATTTAGGACCACAAGTACGTAATCTCCACAGAGTATTAAAAGTTCTGAGTACGGAATACATAGTTATGTGAAGCATTTATAGGGTAATATATAGCCTTATATACCCAATGTAACATTTGTCTAGCCCTACTGCCTTTAGGAATATAGTTCTCCTCCTACTTTGTCTTTCACTCCTTGAGTTTATTCCCATATGCTTCCTGATTTACAGTGTTTCACACTCTGCTCCTTTGTGTTAATCTGTAAGGACGGACTCCAGTGCTGAAAGTGAAGGATCCCAGAGCATCCACGCAAACAGACTAAGGGAAGGGATTGTAGTGCACATCTTGTAATTAAGAAATGTGCTCAGAGTGTTAACAGCATCAACAACTGGTATTTATTTTAAAAAAAAAATTAATTATGCTGCCACTTCTCTTGTTTAGACTGCAAGCTGGCCTGAGTACCTGGACTTCTACATTACATTTATGTCAGGTTTTGGAAATCAATTAGTATGCACAGGTGGAGACAGATCTGCAAAAGCATCCAGTTTGTTTGGAGACATGTATGCATTGAAACCCCCTCTTTTGGTAGTAGCTCCAGTTGTTCTGTAAAGTCATCCTTAAAGGACTTGGCCCTTAAAAACTGGGCTCAGGACAAATTTAAAAAAGCAGATCCTATGGAGTCTACCACAGTCTTTCAGGTGCAGTGTGATTTGTAGGTATTATGGTGGCTTGGGAAATAAATATAACCTCACCTCTTTCAGTAGGTAATTCAATAGATTTCAATAGTAGGTAAAATAAATAGATTTTTTTTCAGTGTATAGCTAGGCAAATTTTTGTCTCTTCATGAGATGGTCAGCTCATTTTTTTATTATAGGACATTCTCAGATCCCTTCTACTTTTCCCATTTGTTCACAGTTATCAAAACTCCTAGTTACTTTATGACATCATTGTGTTACTTCCGACAAAAACTAGCCCATGTATTCCCATTTTGGTGAGTTTTTACACGAAGCTTTCCTATCAGTTTTGTTCTCATTAGCTGAAGAAACATATGGGCATCTCCATAATAGCTAGGAATTGATTCAGTCAGATGTGGAAGGGAAGCAGGGTGAGAAGGACTGGGGCCCTCCAGCAGTAACAGAAGCTGGAAACCCCAATGCACAGCCAATGTGACTGCAGTGCCACTGCATCTTTCCGTGTCAGCTCAATGGGAATTCCCACTTTCCTCCTTACTTTGTTCTCTGAAGGCGCTAAACAGTCAGCAAGAATTTTGTTCTTTTGGCTATTGTTAAGATGAAGAATCTGGGATTCTAGTCTTGCATAAATGATGAGTATAATTATGTAATGATCCTTATAAGAAGCAACAGAGAGTACTTACAAGAGAATAGGGTGGCTGTTCCCTCGGGCCATATCGTTCCTATATGCTACCTGCTGGGTTCATTGTTAGATGTAATGTCCTTCTCTGCAATAGCTGAAAGAGAGGCTGAGTATGATAGATTTATTCTCAACCTCCCACCAAGACACTAATTCCAGTTTCAGCAGCTATTTGTTCCCTTGCCTTTAGACTGTTCCTTCCCAGGTTCGCCATGTCCCTCCCTTCCCGCCATGCAGGGCTCCGCTCCACAGGGAAGGAGAGGGGGCAGCCTTTGGGAAGGAGCGTAGATGACTCCAGAACAGCGCGGTTGGCTGTGCTTTGCACCTTCTCTGGGCTGCTAAGCATGTAATTTGCACCCTCTGAGAAGCGGCTTCTCCTCGAGTCCCACTCCCCCGCAGCCAGCGAGACTCGGCGACACGCGGTGCCCGCCCGAGCGGGGAGCGCAGCCCTCGGCCGGCTCCGCGCTCAGCGCCCTGCCAGGGGGCAAGGCGGGAGCTGCGAGCTGCAGGGGCTGGAATTCAAACTGTGCCACTCACGATAAATAGCAAACTGAGCCTGCCATAAGGCAAGCAGATGGATGTGGTGCCCTTTGGTTCTTTCCAGCTACAAAAGTAATTCTTTTTTCTTGAGTCATGCCTAGCAATGGTACAGTTATTTTTGGACCGCCACCAGGGCAGCGCTGATATGACGGTCGTTTCTGTGGTACAACTGCTGGCCATTACTTGTGGCAGAAGTATAAAATAGTGTGTTTAGACCCATTGCTTTTTATTTCTAGATGTTTGTCGAGCTCAATTTAAAATTTTCTTATTGTCTGGTAAGACAGTGCATGAGTCTGAGTGCCCAAATGGAAACACATTAATGGACTCTGAACCTTGACAAGCACCACAAAGATTGTCTATCAAAGATAAACATGTAGGTCTATGGGACATTCCAAATGAACTTTTTTCCAATACCTGTGTCCAGATACCTGAATATATTTCATAGACATTGCTGCCTACAGTTGTGTAGTTTGAAAACAATTACTTTTTTTCGTGTTTTATTCAAGTACTAAACCAATATGGAGCTCATCAATATTGATGGGATGATGATTTTTGCATTTTTATGTGCTGATTGTATTATTTTGTGTTTGCTGTGTAGCATTTTTAGAAATGGGACCCTAGGATGCATCTTGAGGGACAGTATTGGAATGGCTGGGTGAGGTTCCAGCATTTAATTTAGCTGAGGTCAGAGGACTAACTCTTAGGCAGGGCAGTGAGTACAGAGCTGAGGCTCTCCATACAGTTAACAGTGAGAAACATTTTCCTTTAAAAGACAGACACCAGTCTAAGTTTTACCATTACTCTAGGCTGTATGTAACTGCTGCTATCTGCAGCTGCTACAGGAGGATGGGCGCATCCTCCTGTACTCACCTCCGTATGGGCTACTGCTTGCATCCTTACCTCCAAATGAAGTTTACTGCTTTATAAGTGGCCAGTGACACTTCTCTGCTTCTGTGATCCCATGTGAAGGGGATCATACTCCAGAATGAGCCATCAGGAGATATTCTGTATTCTGACTTTCATCCTTTGAGGGAACTTATTTGCCTGACAGCTGATGACAGAAAATTTACTTGTCTTTCTAAGATTGACAGCAAACAGGAGACAGTACAAGAGACTTTGGTGCTGATTTGCAGGACACTTGAGCAGGATTGTAAAACTGTGTTTTCCCCTCTTCCCCTTGACACTAGCCATTGTGACATATGGTCAGCATTTGACATGGCCGCAACTGAGCAGATCCCCATTTAGATCAGGGCTGCATCTGCCTCCAGAGACTCAGGTGGAATGTGAGCCATCTGTCTAATGCTAAATGCAGAGACAGCCCAGGGATTGTGCCCTTATATGACTTTTTCTTTTATTTCCTTTAAATAAACAGATTAATCATTCTTGATCTTACAAGTTTGAAAACAATGGAGGCTTAGAAACTACAGCTGGAAAATGTTTTGGGGGGCTTCTAAATACAATAAGCTCATTGACATACGGAAGCAAGTCCAGTGGAGAGCAACTAGAGACTTGAGCATATAAGAGGAAAGACTGCAAGAGCATCTGGCTTTGTGCAGCTTGGAGCAAACCCAGCCTTAATGGGGTGTTATAGAGAGGATACAACCAGTCTTTCACCTACAAGTTGCAACTGCTGTATATTAGAAAAAAGCTTATGATAATCAGGATAGTCAACACTGGAAGCAGAGGGGACCTCCATCACCAGAGATCCTCAAAGTTCAAAGGGCTCTGAGCATCCAAATGCAAGCTTGGCTGTGCTTTGGGTGAAGCGTAGGAGCAGATGACCTGCAGACCTCCTTTGCAAACTAAATTATTTGACAGTAATTTAGCACACAGCATGAAGGCATGAAACTAGCAGCTGCGTGCTAGGGGATAGCATGAGCACAGGGCAGCTGAAGCCATACATAATTTATACCCTATGATCATCATGGCATGAGCTATTTCCCTGCTCTTTAACCAGGGGTGTTACTAGACTAGCACGATCAGATCAAATCAGTGCTGCAGTGGTTCTTGTAATGCATTATTTGGTTGTGGCTTGCCAGTCATTACTTTTCTCCAAGCAGTGAGATGAATATTGGCAATGTGGTGACTATTTTGGCACTATTTGCACCAGGCAGGCAATATTCAGTCACATGACAACTGCAGCTGTGTTCATATCATACAGTTATGTGTAACTGTACCCTCCTGCAGTGGCTGTGGGTACACAAGCCTCAAACAACAGAGCATTTCTTCAACTTTCAGCATTTAAAAGCTTGTGAAAGTATTAAGGCAAACACACGTACTACTTGCATTTCACCCTTCTTACCCAATGTATTGGCATCATTTTTTCCCTGTGTAGTCCCATGATGACCATCAATTCACTGCCAGTGGCAGGGACTTCCTTCTGACCAATGTCTGAAACAGGGAAGATCCACCAGAGGCCTCACATACCCGAGAAGCTAAAGACACTCTTTCCTGCTTGAGGCGACAAGCCCAAGCCTGTACCCATATCAGCCAGTGCCCTGGACCTATTTCCTTCTGCAAATATCCTTGTCCCAGGACCCAGAATGCTGTGAGCTTGCAGAGTCACTTACCATTTGATCATAATTTAAGAGACATTTAGCTGGAATTTACTCTCTCTCTGTCTTTTTCTCTCTCATGACCTCTCAAAACTTTCCAGTCCTGTTTTCCAGAGCTATGCAGAATAAAATATAAACCAAAAATACTATCTCAGCCAGGCTAATGTTTAAGTATTAGGTTTAAGAGTTCACATATGAGAAGGACATGAAACAATGGAGTCAGAGGCCATGAAGAGGGAACTTCAGACATGCTGGGAAAAAAACACATGTAATCTGTTCATTATAAATGCTGGAAGCCTGTATTGACTCTATAAGCATTCAGACATCTGGAGAACTATAGATGTTGCAAAGAATATTGAAATCCTCACTGAAAATCAAAAGTTTTTGCTGTCAAGCTGGAAGACGTTATTTTATTGCACAAGACAATGACAAATAAGTTCACAACCCTTGACCTGGAAGTCTAATAAAACACTAGAGCTGACACAGTATCAGACAATACATAAAAAATGATAAAAAAGATAAACAGGAATGGGGCATGACTTCATAGATGCCTGAGTCATGGGTAATTTAAGGGACCCTGGAGTAGTTTCTGCCAGTTTCATCATGCACATCATTCAGCAACACCTTAAACCCAGCCACTGCTTCTGGCCACCTGGTTGAAGAGCTCTTCTGCTGGATGGGAATCAAGCAGATGAGGAAGAAACTTATCCCATTGGCTGTGTTTAGTGACATGAGTCAGGCTTTTCTTGTCTGGAAGAACATCTGCTTCACCCCATTTGTTGCAAGGGTGAGGGCGAGGGGGTGACATCTGGCTGGGCAAGCATCTGTGTGAGCACTGTGGGGTCCACCAGCACTGCTTCCAAGATGAATCAGAGGTTAAGAAGTAGGTGCTCAGTGAATGTCATAGCTTCTACCCAGCAAGGTTTTCTCTCCCACCATTCCCCCATGTCAGTTTGATCCCTGAGCCTGTGGGTGCAGGCTTGGGTCACCATGGGACTGTCACAGACAGGGTGCTGCCATTGAGTCACCAGCTGCCATGCAGAGTAACCATCAATCCACCAAGCAATAAACTGAGTAATATTTGATATCATAAAGTGAAAGCAAAAGAAAACACAAATAACACACAGCTGTACCTGGTGCTCCCGGATCTCCTTCCTCTTTAATTCCACTGGGAAACCTCCGTGGCTGCTGTGGTCAGGAGCAGGCTTTGAGCCACCCCCTAGGTGATCATAGGACTGGGAGGTGCCACTGACACTGAAAAGTCTTTGCTTTTAACATTTTGTGCCTGAAAGTGCTGCTGCTCATCTTTTAGGTACTTATGGGATGCAAACAAAGGTTGGTGGTTAACCTCAGCTGTCTAATGCTCATGGTAGTAACTGCCAGTGACATTTGTCAAGAGTTTTGTTCTCAAGCACAGGGAGCACTGAAGTGTGACAGGAAGCAAGGAGAAAATGTGCACAAAAACAGGAAAAGGAGGGGAAACCGGGCATGAATTTCAGAGGCTGGGGCTACACTGGATGAGGCAGAAGGCCAGACTGAGCCTCAGAGTGGCAAAGGTGAGGTGGCATGCAATCTGAGATAAGATGCAGGGGCTGATACTACAGGCAGCAGCACTATTAACTACTATGAGTATTAACTAGACTAGTAGCAACAGATAGCACTCAGGCTGTCCTGTCCCTTCCCTCAGCACTTCTCCCTGCCATGAGGGTGCCACAGAGGTTTGTGAGGAGATGGGGTGAGAATCTTTATTTTCATCCTGTGAAAATATTTGGGATTTCCGAGCAGGATGTCAGCCAGCTGGGAATAGAGGAAAGAGCCAGCTCCAAAGTGAATGGAAACTCCTAGATTTGGTACAGGAGTAACTTTTCTCTGTAGACTGCTACTAGGAAAAAAGAAGAATTCAACATTTTCTCAGGATAAAGAGTTTGCCAGAAAATATTGTCCTTATTTAAGATCAGCAGTAATCAGAGAAAGATCTTTCCTCTGGTCTTTCTCATTCCAGGGACTTGGAGAGGACAATCCTTAAACCTTCCTGGAGGCACAACTTTGGTCTCTAGCAACAGTTTGGGCAAGGCTCTGGAGCTCTGCACGCGACCTCTGAAGGAAGCCCATGAGCATCTGCAGAGGTGGAGTACCACCAACCTTGCTCTACAAATCAGCTGCAGTCACAGAGTGATGATATATCCCAGTTGAATCCCAAGGAATGGGATGAAACCCAGCAAATCAATAAGCTCTAATTTCCCAGATGCTGTTAATTTAAAAACTAAGGCAGATAAGGCTAAAAGCTTTTCAGGGGAAAGAATGATGAATGCAATCCACTGTTGCTGCTGCTGGTGTTGCTATTATTACTAATAATGAAGAATGGCTCTTTTTTAATTTCAATTGCCTTTGGAACGCTTCCATGGTTGAAGCTGGATCAACTGCTTTCCCAGATAGGGGGATTTTTCTGACCCCTTGTGCTGTGGTGTGTCAGTGTAAGGCACGGAGCCCCTGCCCTGCTGAACAGTAATCAAGGGAGAATGTTTCTCTGGGAATCCTGCTCCCATGGCTGCTCTCACCAGCACTGCTCATGTGCCTGGGAGGGAGCACCACAAGCCTGTGACAAGGGCATAACCAGTCCTATAGAGGAGAATTCCTTCAGGATTTTGACATTAGAAATGCAACATGCACACCCTCTGAAGCCTCCATCCTGTGAGAGGAAAAAAACCAAAGTGCCACAATATGAGTGGGGCACTGTCCTAGGGAAAGTGATGGATTTCCTTTTGCTGCAGACTTCCTGCTGCAGTTGTAGGGCTGTGCAAAGGGAGGCACCTCACAGCCCAGCACAAGGCAGCTGAGCAAAAAGGCCACATGCCTTGGGCACATTGCTATTGGCTCATTCTCACCTCTTGCTTGTCCTTCTGCTGGGGTAAGGTGTGTTGAAAGCAAAACCACTGATTTCCTGCAAATCATTCATGCTGGCACTGTGTTTTGCTGGAGCCATTGCTTTTGATGCAAAAGGCATTCATGGGGGACAGGAGGTGTATGGGCATCCATCCAGGCTAAGGGACATGCCCTCCTGAGTAGCCTGTGGGACATTACCTAGGGAGTCCCTTCAGCACCCTTCAGCCTTCCTTAGATCCCTACAATTCAGTCTGAGGCCAGTTGTGCCTTACAGCACTTGCTCAGTGATGCCAGCCAAACCTGGAGGACCAAGTTTTCAACTCTGAGTGCACTCACTGGGCTGTCTTACACTGGAAAACCCAAAGACAGATGTGTTGGAGGTACTTGCACTACCTTCCCATGCCTCAGTGAGCAACAGCACTTGGGGCCCCAGGGTGTTCATAAATTCATGGGTGCTGCCTACAGCAAGAAAGACAGTCATCTGCACTCTGCCCCCAAGGGTGGAAGTCTAACAGGAATTCTTTGAGACACTTATCTCTTATGAGACAGATAAAAAAAAAAAAAAAAAAGCCATAAAGTAACAGTTTTGATAAGATTTAAAATGAATGCCCAGCATGCATCCCAGCAGAACTTACTTGAAAATAACTGCATTTTCATTTAATTTTCATGTAGAGTGCTGAAACAACAGTTTTTTAAAGCACTCCTTTTGCTCAGTGGTACCTGCTTTCCTGCTCTGTGCTTAATCTCTTTCATACCCTAGCTGGTTTTTTATCAATTGTGGTATAATTTCACTTAGGCAGGGACATGCTTTGGTCCTCCCACCACTTTGCTCAGTAAGTGCCCTGAGGTGCTTGCTGAAGCTTGCACTGCATTTTAGCCAGTTTCAGTTCAACTGCAGAATCCTACTTGGTCAAATAAAACTGTTGAGACAAGTCTGAGTTGGCTCAGCCTTTTGTTTTCAAACAATGTAACATAGAAGCATATGCATCTTCCTTTACCAAAGAGAAAAAAAAAAAGGGCAGGAAGGCAAGAGATGCTTGACATATTTTCCTGAACTACACAATGATGAGTGCTTCCGTGTTTGGTGCAATCTCTTTCTCTGGCCAAACATGGTAAGGAAGTGACTCTGCTCCCCACAGCACACGCTTGCAAATATCTCCTTTGAGCTGCCGGAGGAGGAGAGGAGGCTGCGTGTCTCTGCTGCTGTGAGCTTAAATTCAGAGAAAGGCAGCAGTCCACAAAGACACTGCCTTTGTATCAAATCAAGAAGGAAGTGATTAAAAATTATTTCTTTCAAAGATGCATGCAGATCACTGAATTGTTCTTTGTTTATCCCAAATGTGATAATAGAAAGAAGATCAAGGTTAGGATTTCCACAAATCCATAAGCCCAGAGCAAGCAAAGAGATCTTACCAGCCCACCCTAATCCAAGGCAGGAATTCAAACACCTGGGGGTGGTGACAACCCCCTTCTGGCTTCTAAACTTTCCCTCCACTCCTGATCACAGAAATGCAGCACCTAAAACTTACATAGAACCACATCCGTCCCCATTTCTTGTTTGAGGCTCAGCAGCTGCTCTGACCCTTTCCACTGAGGCTGCACTGTCAACCCAAAACCAACATTTCACCAGGGGAACTGCATTAGAGCACGTTATCACTGCAATATGCCCTGGTGTATTTCTCACCAAGGTCTGGGAGTGGTGTGGAGAAGAGGGTGGCTCATTGCTGTGGCTTTTGTCCTTCTCCTATCTATGGCTTCTGCTGCCTGTGGCCAGCTTCCCAGTGCTCAGCTTCATGCCTCTGAATTTGGCCACCTGAATTTGTAACTTCAGTTGTGCTAATCTGTTAGCTGGAGCCTCTCCCTTTTGCCAAATAAATGAATGGTGTATAATTTTACTGCATGGTGTGAAAATCCTTGCATTCACCCATGTTCACTGCATTCACTCAATTTCTGGTGAAACCTGCCCTGAGTAGAGCCTTGGAGCCCAGCAGATCACAAGCACTGCAGAGAGGATATGTCTGGCTCTGGGTCTGGCTCCTGGCTGCAAGCACACCCAGGGACCTGGCAAGGTGATGCTGAGCTGGCAAAGGCAGCCAAGGAGTCCTGCACCTAGAAGTGACCTATGTTAAAGTCTTGGTTTGCTTGAATAAAGGCCAGCTCTCTCTGAACACTGAGCAGGTTTCCTTGAATATAGGTATATGAAGTTAAACCCCTCTCTGCATCAAGTCACCAAAGGCGTCACCTTTTACTAGTCACAGAAGAGAGATTTGTAAAACCAGGGGAGGATAAAAAATATCAGGAGCAGTAGACTTTGTTTTGCTTAACAAAGCACTGTCTGAAGTGGCACAGTGTGAAAATAAAAAAGAACTGAAAGAGAAGAAGGCTGGTAAGGGAAACCTATGGACTACTTGGCAAGAGGAAGGCTGGGATCTGTTGATTTGGACCTTGTATTTCAGCTGGGCTCTGCTCAGAGCCAACCTGTCTGTCAGGGAAAAGCCTTAAGCAATGTTTCTGAAAGATAGGGAGAGATATCTTTAGGCACAAGGAAAGGAATAGCCACAAAAGTCAGCTCCCTATTTCTATCTCATATTCAGAGCTGCCAAGTTTCATACTCAACTATAAATCTATTGCTTTCTAACTATAAAACTGCCTTTTTGTGTTTTAATAGGAAATTGTCTGAAAATTTTACTGGATGGCATTTTCAGATGATTTTAAAAAAGGCTGTTGATTTCAGACCTCCATAAGTGGTTTGGTAAATAAATACAAAACCGAACAAAAAGATGATTTGATGTTTCCAGTGACAATTTGGTGGCAATTTTCAGAGATACAATAGTTCTGCATGCAAAATACATTTCTTTTTATATCATGGCTGGCAGGAATCAGATTCTTTTTTTTTTTTTCTGCAAATTCATTGAAGAAATTCTGTGGTTTGGTATTAACAATGCTGTATCAGAAAAGCTCATTGTCTACTGCTTTTTGCTCCCATTAATAACACCTTCTGGAGGTAGTTCCTGGTAACTGCATAATGTATTGTAAACCAGACCACTGCTCCAATACTTTTAAAGGTAATTTATGACTGTAATATCCTGTGAAGGTTAGCTGTTTCAAAATTCTCACACTTACAGTTTGCTAACACAATTTATTTCCAAGTCTTACAAAGAGAGTGAGAAATAGAGGATGGGAGAAGTCGCAATAAATATCTGCTATACAATTTCTAAGGTGTTATTTAGCTTTCAAGTCACACTTCGTAGCTGCAGAATAGCAGCACAATATTTTTGCCAAAGGTAAACTTTTTTAAAATATACTGCATTTAGTATTTTCAACTATTATCTAGTTTTTTCTTTTCATTATGTGCATATTATTTACTTTTGCCATTATGCATTCAAGAACGCATTTTTCTTACTATTATTCTTAATGTTATTGAGTAGAGACAGCTCAGCTTTAGCATTTTAGAGTGCACCAGAAAACAAGAAAAAAATTACATTTATACATCCTAAGTTTGCATCTTCTGATTTTTAATTTTAAATTTTTCAAACAATAAACTGTCCAACAGCCTCACCCTAGAATACAAGAGGAGGTCTTGCCTTCAGTATTACATTTGTCAAAAGCAAAAACCTGTGTTTTTAAATCCAGAATATTTTATTGAACATTTGTTTACTAGGCTTTCTGTGAATAACTTAATGTGCCTTGAGCATTGCTGAAATGTAATTGCAACTATTTATGGAATGAGGGGAGAGGGTTTCACACAGGAGTTAGTGTGGCGAGCAGGTGAATGTGTCATGGGGAGCCAGAATGAGTGATGTTATCAGTGATATCCTTTCAATGCAATGCAATTCTTTCATTATTCACCTGGGTACGAAATGTGGCCTAAGCTTAGGACATTTGTCAGTAATATGAAGAGGCACGGGGTCACTAATGCTGAAAAGGATGGAGCATCATTCATCAGAGAGGAGCAGAGGACCCATCAGAGCAACAGAAACAGAGTGGATTGCAGAAGCAGAAAGTGCAAAGCCATGAGTGTGGACTCATGAGCAGGGTTCCTGTGTCAGAGGCAGCAGGGCAGAGAGGGGGAATATGGAATGGTGGCTGAAGATCTGGGAACCACCAGTTTGATACTGCTGGGATTCAATCTCAGGGACTCTCAAGAGCAGGATCGAATGTCTGGGGCAGTCCCAGGCAGTCCTTTTCCAACATTACATTGCTCCACTTCTATGATGTATCAATCCAAGCACGTTCAGCAGAAAAAAAGGAAGCTTTTGTACAACTATAGAAGACATGTGTATCAATACCTGGAGAATATCAGAGTCTTTTTTATATTTGGGAATATAAAAAGGGAATTTAAACTGAAATGGGACCAGAGGAATTCTGCCAAGGTGATGAGGAAGCTGAGAGTAACAAATGAGAAGATATTATTGGATCTTGCCTTATTTAGCTAAGCAGAGAGAAAGGAAAGAATAGGATTACTTTTCACATTACTCAAAGAGTGTATACTAAAGAGAAAGAAGATTGGGAGGAAGTAGAGAATAAGAATAATGGTACAATCAGTTCTGGATTTAGAAACTAAACTTGTTAAACACAACCTGCCAACTTCCTTCTTAATGAGTGACCAGTTTTGGGAAGACATGTGAGGGGATTTCTACCTTTGTCTTTAGCCTGAGAGGCTGGAGTCAGTTAGGGATGAGAGGATGGGTGAACACTGCTGGCAGCTACTTTGGCATGCCTTGCTGATTTGCTCAAGGTTAGACTAATTACCTGAACTGGGGTCATAAACCAATTTTACCCATCCGTTCAGGAGGGACTTCTGGGAGAGGGAAAATGCAAAGTTTGAAGAAATAGAGATGAGAATTCTCAACTAGCACTTCATAAACTCACTACCAAAGCACCCAGAGTAGTAAAACTGGAGTTTGATTTCTCATTATCTCTGTCAAGCTGTAGGATTTGCCCTTGTATTTGAATGGGGATGCTGAAAAGGCTTTGTGGCTTGTGGAAAAAGCAATGATCAGGCTGGATAATGCTTTCCCTGCCCACTGCCTGGGACTATGGGGTGCTGGTCAGCCTCAGACAGCACTGAGCTCTGGTTGCCTGGTCCCCTGGAGGAGTTACCGTGGTTGGGACACTTTGTGCTTGTGTTTTGTGAAAGAAGCAGCTGGGGACCCTCATGTTGCTCAGGAAGGATTGGTTGAGGGTGTGCTAAGCTTGGTGCAGCCTTGGTGATCCATCCTGCCTGCTGCTCTCTAAGTAATTAAAGCACTCAAACAGAGGCCAGTCCCATGACAAACGATGACTTACACTTTCTAGAGCTCCAGGAGTTTTCTCAAAGGTATCACAAGAACTGAACTGGCCGCCTGTGTAGTTTATAAGATGAGCTCTCACAAGATAATTGCTGACTTACATACAACAAAGCACAATAGTAGGAGAAGCACTCAAGCCATCAGCCCTTTTCAGGGCATTTACACTTCAGACACAGATTGGAGAGAGAGGTTTTATTATACTAACAGCCTGGGAAAGAACTAGATTTTTTTTTTTTGCTATAAACACAAAAAGATGATGAGAGTCGTTGCCAGCTTGAAGAACAAATGTTTATAGAATTGAAAACCAATGTACCTCAAGAGCTGAGACCTGAGCTGTTGCTCTGGGTCACCCTGTTAACCAGCTCATTCGCCATGCTGCTTGCTCCTTCTCTGCCTCCCTCTTCTTTCAGTTGTTCAAGAATAGTTCAATGTATCTCTAGGCAGGATATTTCATAAGGAAAAAGAAAAATACTTTAAAACATTGTCCATTCCTTTGTGAGGTGTGTCTTACCTTACGTATGTCTCATAGAAGAGCTTGGTGACTGAAATATATTATTAAGAATAATTGCTGGTGATGAGCAGTTGCAGACTACCTTTTAAAATGTATCCTTGTATGGAAGCAAAAATGGCTGCAAAACTATGGAAAAAATAATGCTTCATAGATTTTTTTTAATGAATGCACTCAGTGCCACAGTACAATGCATACCTATGTAATAAAAATGGTATTTTGCACTAAAAATTTAGTCTTTTTTGAACCTGCAAAATATCATACTGTATTGCAACAACCCTTTACAATAAACATCACACTGACTCTGCAGGAATAATTTATATGCTAATATCAATATGGTTTGGGCTTAATTCATTCTATTTCAGCTTAGATTGAAAAGATTATTTTTATCAGACTCACAAGCAGATGAACTCATAAGAATATTAAACGAAATTCACAATTGCCAAGAGGAAAAAAAAGAAAAATATGGAAGAAATAGTATTTTGGACTTGCTGAAACTGAACTTCTGTGGATAAGTGTATCCATCTTCTGGATGTGCCCATTGTGCCTGTTATTCTTTTTAATTTCCTACTTCAGATACTTATATCTACTAAAAAAATTCATTTATCCATAAAACTTACTGTAGAAATTTTTCAGGCAAGGACTTACCTCAGGAAATATCCATTGCTTTTTAATCCAATCCAGCTGCATTTTGTAGTGTTAATATCTTCCATTAAGTTTGCTAACTTTATTTTAAACAATGCATTCAAAGAAGAAGCATATTAACATGGAAAAGTGTAAGAATCTTGATGACCTGATGTTTTTCAGTGCTGTGCTTAAATTTAGTCACTGGGCTCATTATTTCAGATATTGTTCCTTCATATTTGCTGGGAGAAAGAAGTCTTGGTATCTGTCAGAACTTTAGACACAAGCAGTGATAGTGTGCAAAAGTGGAGTCGAGTCTGAGAGTGAATTTGAAAATATAGGTGTCTGTGCACAGCACCATTTTACTTCACAGTGAGATTTTAGTAACATGTTCTGAATCATTTAGTGCTAGTGTGGAGAATTTTTGATTGATAAATTTCAAGTTTTGTAACAGTGTCTGGAGACTCTGAATTCCTGATTTGCAACATTTTCTAATAGCCCAATTTTTACTTCATCACCTGCTCTGGAAATCAGCATTTTTCTGGACAAGATGGAATAACCTAGTGCATTTTTTTCTGAAGAGGATGAGGAGAAGCTCACAGAAGCCCTCTTTCTATGTATGTGTGGAGTTCAGGGAGTGATCTTCATTTTGGGGCAGGAGGCAGCCAAGGCAGTTCCATTTTCAGTCAGAACAGCTGTTGCAAAATGAACATTGGTTCTTAGACTTATGTGTGTTCTGCAAAAGGCTACAAAACCTGAGGCAATGGGCATAGGGGGTATGCAAAGCAATGGGTTTGATTTTGTCAATCAAATCCTCAGGCTGTAGATACTTTAATATGGGGAGTTGAAGGAAAGCCACAATTTACAATTTATATTGCTGTCCTCCTTTTCTGACCATTTCATAGCAACCCAGCACTAATGTTTGTTTACCCAGGATGGATGGAGACTCAAGAAGGCTGAGGGACGATGACCCATCTGGATCACAGTGTTTTTGTCCTCTGAAGTTTGTCTGTCTCTGCTTACTCTTTTGCAAGTTTTTCTGCAGTCTGTACCTGACCTATAAAGTCAAAGAAAGGGTCACTGGATCAACAGCTCAGGGCTAAAAATAGCTGCTGACTAACCTTGAGAGGCTGTGATACACACCTACCCTGTGTCACTGTGCCGAGCATCCTGCCTGAGAAGCCAGGCAACCTTAAAGGCAACAGCCCCCGCCCCTGCCAGCCAGATAATCCTGGGGCTGCAGAGGTTGCTTTGCAGGGGGAGGCCCTGAGGTCTGGTGCAGCTAGAGCAGCTACAGGACCCTGAAACAAAAGCTGAGCACTACGGAAATACAGGATGGGCACTGGGAGCTTGTCTGCAACCTGCCAGTAGTCTGTGGGTGGGCTCAAGTATTAATGTTCAGATTGATGTTTTCCCCAACTTTTTTCTCCTAAGGATGGAGCAGGCTGTACCTGACTCCTAAAAGGTGCTGAGCACACAGTGATGAATGAAGGCAGACATGCTGCTCTCACACCACGTGTGACTACTGCCTGCACTGCTGGACTCCCTTTCCCTGCTCACAGCCCTGGACAGGAGCTGCAGCCATCCCTTTTGCAGCCAACAGCAGTGGTACTTGGCCATGATATACCTGGGAACCAGCTTTCTCATTCATCCTCCTGGATTTATTCAATAGTCCTTTTACATCTCTGCCTGTGCAGACAGTCAGCCTTAAAGGAGAGAAAAGAAATCCAGCTCATGGGGGTCATTGGTATTGATTCTCTTTGTGCAGCTGGAGAAGTTCTCACACAGTAAACTCCCCAGCTGGCAAAAAAAATATTGGAGTGTATCATGTTAATCTGTGTGAAGGCTGGAAGCAGCCACACCTTCACAAAGTCTTTCCTCTGTATCCTCAAATGAGAGCAGGCAAGACCAAACCCCAAGAACTGCTCTGAATTTTAACTCAGGAAATGCTTAAGCATGTGCCTAAATTTTACTGCTCAGACAATCCTGTGCTTAAACTTGCTGTTTGTGTTGCCTGACTGTGGTCAAAATGTCCTTGGAACTCGATGAATGAGGACTAGGTGTGTTGAGGGAGCTGAATATAATAGGTTGGATCCTGCTTACCTAGTGCACCACTCTATTCATGGTTTGACTGCTCATATAAATAAAATTAATAGGATCTGACCCAGGCATTGCACTTAGTTGGAAATAATCCCTTCTATGGTTTTTGAGAGCAGTTTCTCAGACTGCTTGTACTTTTTTGGCCTGCTCTAAACAGATGGGTTTTTTCCAAATCTTATCAAATTCTGATTAAATTGTTGTGTGGGAGTCAACAGGTACATATTAAATAGGCTGTGAGATTACTTTCCATCCTGATGGCACACCACACGTAATTAGAAAAAGAGAAATGAGGCTGGAGGAGCACAACACAAAGTTCTGGCAGGAGGTCAGGTGGAATCAGAAGAGTACATAACACAGTCTGCAGACCTTTGTCCAGAGCTTTAAAGACCTCTACTAAGGATTGATTGAGCTGCATCTTTTACTTTCTTTCTGCCTGTTTCTGATGCAAATTCTGCATGCAGAAGGTTTGAGCAGGGGTTGTGTTCTTAATGCTTCCCAAGCAGCAATAAGGAAAAAAATTGCTTTAAATAAATGCAGCAGCTGTAAGAGGATTTTGAGCTGGAGGATAAGGAAGTTCTGGAGTCTTAGAATAGGAAGGAACGCCTGTGTTTTACTTGCTGATGGTAGTTGTGCTTCCTGTTGTGACCCCACTGCAGTGTTTCATAACACCTTGGGAACAGCTCAGTCTAACACTGTAATGAGGAACAGGGATTCCCAGTTCCTCCATGCTATCTGCCAGAATTCAAGGTCTCTTTGGTTATGACAAAAATTGCAATAGGAACTGAAGAAAAAAAGGCAAAATTCCCCACCAGCTGAAGAAAATTTCCAGCTTTGTATTCCAAGAGCTAGGTCTCATGTATGTCAGTGCAGGTCCTGAGTAAAACTCATGTAGTTCCTGAATGGAAGTGGCCACACTAATTTTCAAAGGGCTTTGTTAAAATTCATCTGCACAGCCAGGCTCTGAGCTGCACTGACTGTCAGACCAGAAAAGCAAGGACAGGATGGGAGGCTGCTGATGGGAAGGCAGCTCTGAACATCCTGGGGGCTGACATCATCTTCTCCCACCTCCTCATGGGTTGCTCTGCCAGAGAAAAATAGGTAGATTTTGATATACTGTATTCCTGTTTCTGACTCCTCTAATGGGTGACCTTTGCTATGCACTTGAGCTGTGGTGAGTGGAGGTGAGGAAGGGATAAGAAAGAGAAAGAAGGAATTTTTTGGATAAAGAACTTTTATTGATATACACCATGGCCATACATGTGCACACAAACCCAAAATACTGGTTAAATTCCTTTTGGACTCATTGATTTTACTTTCCAAACATAAATAGATACCTAATTCTCTGCCTAGGCTTTTATACTAACTGAGCAGGAGGAAGGGACTCCAGTCTAAAGAACTGCAGCTCTGCAAGAGGCATGTGGGTAGGAACATAATATTTGCACTTTGATAAGGCATAATAACTTACTGCAGTTTAAGTTCACAGCATTTTAAAGTAAATCTAGCTAGGCTGTGTTCGCTAGCAGTACACCCACACAACAAATACTATGGTAAGTGGCAAGGAGATAAAATCTGGAAAGGCAGCTGTGAAGTAAAATAAAATATCTGTAGAGATAGGTAGCACATAAGTCATATGAACAGTTTTGAATCATCTTATCACTGGAGACATATCTTGGATGGCTGTACTTTGTTCTGCAATACCAGTGAAACAAACAGCGTACATAGAAAAGTTGTAAGCTAGTGTCCACTAAGGAAATAATAAGAGATGGCCAAAGAAACTGAGAAGAATTTAGTGGAATAAAAAATTTTAGAACACAGCTTGTGGTGCTTACGAATGTATTTGATCCACTGAAAAGCTGTATTTGAACAGAGAAATGCTTTTTTTTTGTCTTGTGTACCTAAATTCCTAAGCAGAACAGAACAAGCTTTTATTTTCACAGCACAGTAATTTCATAAGTAATAGGTCACGGTATCCAACATGTATCAGATCTTAGCCCTTCCCTTCTCTCTGTTTTCTCTTATTCTCTTTCAACTTGTTTTGTTTGTTTTGTTTTAGGAAATATGAATTTTATTCCATGACTAAAACAAAATAAAATTCTTAGATGAGATTTACCTGTCTGTACCTAACAGACCTTTTCTGATCAAAGTTATACTAAAATTCTTCTGTAGTAACTGTTCAGTTTGCAAGAAAAGTGTATTTCCCCACAGACTACCAATATTGTTTAACTAGAAGAAATCCTGACCTTCTCCAGTTTATATGCTGTGAAAAATCTTTATGAAAGTGCATGGAAGATGGAAACCATTCACTGAATGGGTTTTTGGCAGCACGTGGTATACAGGCTTCCCAGGGCTACTCCAACCATCCACCTTTTCCTGACCTGGATGGACAAACTGCCATGATCAAGACCTCCAGCAAAATTGCCAGCCCCTGCCAGGGGCTGGGTAGTTATGGATTTTTGCACAGCAGGGATTCTTTTCATGCTGAAACTAGAGCAGTATTTTATCCCTTCCTGGAGATTCTGGATGGATGCCAGCTAGTTGGAGGGGCAGGGCTGTGTGGCACAAGAACAACAAACATGCCTCATGGCTAAGCCCAGGTGCAGAGCACCCCACCTGCCTTCTGCTGTGCTGTACCCATCTTAATGTCACCAGAATGTCCTCGAGTGCCTGGGACAGCACAAGTGATGTTTATAATGCAGGTGTAGATAACATGCTGCAATGGTATCAACTGCTTTTAAAGACACTGCATCTAAGGGGAAAAAACCACTGAGATTATAAAATATACTGCTTTGTGTGGACATATAAAAGCAACCAAAGCAGGCTTTTGATCTCATTTATACCTTCCATGCAAACTTATTAGAAGAACTAGAAATTTAAAAATAAATAGTCTAAACATGGAAAAGAAATCAAGATGGAAACTCATTTCAGGTGAAGATTTGAAAGAAGACAGCATGACCACTTGGTATATCTTGAGAGAAGAGCCAGAAGTAGTTTTTTACCTAGAAGGCTGAAAGGAACTCAGAAATCTGCCTTCAAAATGTTGGGCATGTTAGCTTCATCTATTCTAAGTTTGAAGGAGAAACTTTAATGTAAGAATTTTGAGTCTGAGAACCAGGGCTTGACTGGGAAAGTGCAACTACATTGTAGGGTTAAACTTTTCATTCACCTCATTTAGCCTTTATACTTTTCTAGTAATGGAAAAAGGAGAGAAAGAGAAATTTAAATAAGATGAAAGTTCAGAGAGTACATTTTAGAAATGGCATAAGAACAAAAAGAAGAAAATTATTTGAGAGTTTCTGTGTTGAGAGAAGTCCAGTGAGGAGCTAGAAAGAAGGGATGGAGATGGTGAAATGTGCAAACAGTCCTACTGTACCTACTAGGCCTTGGAGAGTAAAATTCTTCAAAGAGGAAAGATAATATCTTTCTCAGTCTCTTTTTCAAACTGAGTATGAGTTATTTTACAGTTCCTGGCATAGACCGAGAGAAGTTAAAAATTAATGATTTATGGGAAGTGTGGTGCTTATGGCAGAGAGTGCAGCCAATGTCAGCCCTGTTTCTGTACCAAAGGACCAAGCATCCCCAGCTGGATTTGTCCTAGCACTGGCCCACAGCAGCAGGAGGGTCTGGGAAGCCCTACAAGTCTTGCCCCACACAGACAGATCCAGTCCACCTCCAGCAGGAGCAGCACATAGAGAGACAGGGACACTTAAGTGCTTCTCTTGCAACTTCTGCTATCAGGGCTTCTGTGATGGCTTAGCTGTGATGGAAGCTGTGTGAGGTGATCTGCCTGGGTGAATGAGAGCACAGGCGACGCCTGTGCTTCCCCAAGGTGAATGTTACCAGGTAAATGGCATCTAAAAATGGCATGGGCTTGTTGAAAGCTGGCTTAGATACTACAGTCTTGCACGGCAGTCTGCAGTCAACCCCACCACTTAATGCTGAACCTGTCCATAAAATATTTCCAAATGCTTCCCAGCTGGTCAGTGTGTAAGAGGGATTGTCCCCCGAACAAATATATCAACAAGCCTGCACAGCCACTTGACAAACGGACTGCTCTGTGGTTTTCTGCTAGCTCAGGTGGTTTTCTTAAAGGGATTACCTCCAATGTCTGCAAAAAAGGATCCGTCAGCCCCTTCTACAAAAGATATAGAAAAGTCTCAGTCAAAACTACTGGAAACCCATTTGTCAAAGTAGCATTTGAAATGTTACAGGTTCACCATTTTCTTCTCCGTGTATATAAAATGGGTATGATATAACTTTTAGAAAACCTGAGAGTGGGAGTTGTACATATATAGTTAAAAGAAACGAAAAAAATGAAAAAAAGAAAGAAAAACAATGGAGTAAATGCTTCCTGGCAAAAACCAGCAGAAGAATGTAGCTGCCAAAAGAAGAAGCTGCCTTTGATTAACCTTTACATGCAGTATGCACTTGTGACTCTTTTCATTTGGGTCTCATTGCAGTAAATGCATAAGAAGTCCCTGATTAATGTGATTGCTTTAAAATATTTTATTTCTAACAGCCTCCAAATATAAATCTGCATATTCAGGACATCTGAATGCTGGTTGTCTTCCTGTCCTTCCCATAAATACCTCATGGATGCTGTTTTCTCTAGCATGGGGAGCAGCATGTTCTGGTCTGCAGATGGGGTAGCACTGCCTCTCCTCCCTCCAACAGCTTTGCTTTGGCAGCCACATCTCTTACATGCCCACTCACAGTAACAAATGAGCTTGTACGAGGATGGAAGTGTGAGACCTGTGTGATGGGATTTACAATACCTGGCTGTCAATGTGATTGCCAATGTCAATGCGAGAGGGAGAGGGAGGGGGAGAGGAGAGAGAAGAGTCCACCACTCTCTTCTTGTATCTCCTTCACCCCATCATCATCACCATCACCATCTTTTCCAGACCATTAATCTCTTGCTCCACTCAGAACTCCACTCAGAAAGTATGCTTCAGCCAGGTGCTTGTGGCTCTGGAGCAAGTCTGGCAGTGGGAGCAGGATCGGGCAGGGTGCCCTGCCTGCAACAAGCCCTGGCCCAGCATGGGGCAGCAGCAGGCTCTCTGTTGCACCCACACCAGAGTCTAGTTACACACACAGGGTGGTATCTGGGGACCCCTCATTTTAAGGTACCTGCCTAGTCTGAACTAGTCATCTCAGCTTCTCTGGTCAATATGGAAAGTCTAAGGAAGGCGCCTAAGGTGGGAGGGCTGGCTCTACCTCTGGAGTTGTCTGCATATCTACTATTAAGTGACCTTAGACAATCAACTCTGACTAGATATCCAACTTTTAGGTAACTAGAGCTGCATAATAGAAATACTTCTCTAGGGCATAAAGACGAACAGAGGAGAAATAATTCAGAATGGTGGATTATAAATTATTTGCCCCTTGAGAACTCAAGGTCTATGAGCTCTTTCCACCAAGGATTTTGGAGTATTTTATTATTTTTTTCTCAATAGACACATATTATTGTACCCTTCTCCTATAGGTGTCTGAATAAAGTACATGATTTCCTGATATTATCATCTAATGGAGCTATTCCTGTACTAAATAGGTGGAGGCTTGTATTTTGGAGCTAGAGCCTTTGTAGACAAGTCCCATGGACCGTTCATTGTATGTGCCATTACACAAACCCCAAACAAAGTTTCTCAGCCTGTGATGAGCTCACAGCAAACCTGTCCCCATCTTGGCAACCAGGGCTGTGAGGATGCTAGAAGTGCTGAGTGGAATGCTGGAGCCCAGACTCTGGCTAGAGCAGTGGGAGTTTTTTTGGAGCACAAGTGACAAGGCAATTCAGGATTTATATTACAGAAAGGGCTGTGGTTGCACCTGGCTCCTGCAATGAAATGCTGACCATTTTCAGAAAATCTGTAACTGTATTAAGCTTGGAAGATTTAACTGGAAGATTTGTCTGGCTGGCTGCTAACTGATAGAACAGAGAATTTGTATTCCAATCTTTGATTACTGATTAGGCTTAGATAGCAACCTGTTCAACCAGGTTAGCAGCAAGGCACTTCTAGGCATGCTCAGCATTGCACCTCTAGGAGTAGAGGAATTTAAACCAGTAAGTATAAGGAAAAAATTCCAAAAGAGTCAGAGCCAGTGGTTTGGTTTTTGTTTGGTTTTGTTTTTGTTTTTGTTTTTTTTTTGTTTGTTTGGGTTTTTTGTTTTTTTTGTTTTGGTTTTCTTTTCCAGTTTAATTTTGGATGTAGGTCCTTATGTCCTCCCTAAATCCTCAATGTATTTCTTCAGAAATGGTCACTGGCCAGTAAAGCCTTTTGTCTTGACAGTTGTATTAAAAATTGTATTTAATATGTATCAGAACTGGGATCTGAAACTCACTTGTATGAGTTTCTCCTCTTAGCTGGTAGTAACTGAGCTAAGATGCAGCATGTTTCCAACCAGAGTATTTCCCAGCAAGATGAAATAATGACATTGAGCCAGAACTGAGACTGTATGAGATTGGGGGCTGATGTCCTACTTTTGTCTGCCAAGCAGAATCCTTTCCTTTTACAGCTGCTGTTATGCATGTGGATAAGAGGCCCTTTTCTATAGTACCTGTTGTCACAGACAAGGAGGAACTACTAATTGAGGCCCAAAGCTACAGTGTGGGATCTATCACGGGTGTGCATCATGCAACCCAGCTGCATTATTTATCAGGAGTGCGTTTCTGGGAAGTGGAACTGTTAGTGGTATGGTGGACAGAAAAGTGATTTTATCAAAAGATTTAGTGTTACAGAGAGGAATGCATGCAGGGACTAATAAAAAAACAGAGTATAAATGCAAAGGGCAGTATATACATTTTGGAGGATAAAAGGCAGGAACAGGACAATTATCAAGAGGAGATGCTGTCTTTTCAGAACAGATAGCCAATATGAAAGACCTTGATGGCTTCATCTGAGACTGAAGCACTGATACAAGACTTTTAGTGTGCTGTCTCTTGAGACCTGTCTTTGAACACTTACATTTTCTTTGCATCATCATGCCTGAGATACATTAAGGTTTATTGAATGTGCAGGATATTGGCACACTGTGATGTCAGTGGCCAGCAGAGCAGGTCATTAAGTGGCTGGTGGTGGATCTCCAAAACAAGGGATCACAAAGTGGCAGAGAACTGGGCATTACTGCCCTGGAACTAAATTATATACAAGAAGGAAGATGTTCTCTGATGAGTATGATGTGAAATGAAAACAGATGAAAAGTTTGTCAGCTCTGACTACACCAGTTGTTTCTTCCTTGCTTTCAGAGTACAATACCAGCATATTGAATAATGTGGTTACATGCAAACAGTAAGCAGGCTCTGCAGTTTGTGTCAGTAGAGCCCATGAGAAGTCAGATCTCCACAATGAATATCTGTGTGTGTGCTTGTATTCCTCAAGAGTGGAATGATCCCCATCAATTCCTGCAGGCAGGCTTGTGGGCAGGGATCTGTAAGCAATGGGGAGATTACCTCGCTGACATCTCCTCACCTTGAAAATAGAATTTAGCCTGGAACAACTTCTTGGGTGTAATCTGTTTAAAAAGAGAAAAGACACATGCTTTATTTGTATCAAGAAATTTTGTATTTAAACTATGCTTCCAAGTGAAATGTGCCCTCAAGGTATCTCTCTAGTGATGTCAGATGCTAACATGCCTAGCTTTTACAGAGGTGGTGAAAAAGGAGTAGAAAAAGCCAAAGCAATTGGGAGCCTTCCCCCTCACACCACTGTAATTACTGCACAGAGAGCACTATATGTTTGTCTGTTCTCCCCAAAGCACTGCTTCATGGCACTCTTCACATGAGCAGTGAATTTCCATAAGTGAGTGGTGACCTACATTCAAGGCAGAAGCCTTGCTGCTTGGTTTCAGGAGTGTGCCCTGGCTGCCTTCCAGATCAAGCCTGAGATTCTCAGCATTTCATTTCCTGGCTTATCCCCGTCGGGTTTTCTGGGGACTGGGCTCTCTGCAGAACATCTGCACAGAAAGGTCACTGCAAAAAGAAGGGTTGGAATGAATTTTTGTGGTAGCCTTAAACATTACTCTGCAGAAATTATAAAAATATAGGCTATGATGAACACAAATCAATAGTCAGTTAAGAAAGCAGCAGCCTGCTCAAAATCTAGGCTTGTAAAAATCAAGGCTGTGATTCAGTCATAAAGTATTTTTTTCAAACTTTATCTTACCATTTAATGAGTTCCTGAATTAAAAGTTTAGGCTTTGCCATTGATGCTTTACCCTGCTGTGTACCTTATCACTGACAGGAGAAGCTACTAGCCTGTAAAGTGGTGTAAGCGTATTAAATAGCATAACAAAGTGCCATCACAAATCTTTTGTGTGGGCAAAATAAGAGTGTGTAAACTGAGTGCATGATTAATTTTTCAATGTATTACACAGCAAACTGGCTGTGAACTTCCTAATTCTGGTTTGGGTTGTATTCTGCAAGTAAAGTGGTTGTTTGAAGTGCTGCAGGGAGCTGTGGTAGGAGCATATGAATCACTGACATCTTTGAAAGGATAGCTCTGCTCCAAGTGTGGCTGTCCCAGTGGTGAGGTGGCATGGAGACCAGACAGACCAAAACCAAAGCAGAAATTAAATTAGTTAAATCTGCTCAGAGCTAAACATTTCTAGAGAAATTTAGACCAGCTGTTCCTTTGGATTCACACAGTACAACTAGACAAATTCTTCAGAATAAGCAGCACTGGCCTCACTAACATTCTCTAGAGCTATGAGGGTAATTGGATATTAGGATGTGTTGCTTGGGCTCTAGAAGAGTTTCCTCTTCCAAGTTATCTCTCACTAATGTGAAAATGTGCAAGGGCTAAGGGAGCACATTCCTGTCTCATAACGCCTATCACAATACATAACCACACAGAGAAGGGTGAACAAATAAAAAGATCAAGTCAAACTATCCAGAAGGAAAATCTCTCCATACTTACAGCCCAAACACTGAAAATTCTGAAAATCTTGAAAATTTGGCAAACCAAGGGGAACTTTTCTTGGCTAGTGAACAAATAGGAAAAAAATATGGGAATGAGTCATTAGGGTCAGGGCTAGTTCAGACCAGATCAACTGGAGTTTGTTTAAGGCAACTGACTTTTTTTCTGTGACACAGACAGAGGAAAGGCTGACAAGGCAGAATGAAAATAACAAGTGACCTTGACTCCACAAGGCTCCTCTTTCCCAGTAAGCTGGCTAATTGCTGGGAGGCCACTTACTGTATGGAAGGGCTATGCTATGTTTTTTCCAGTTTCTTTACTTCAGCCAACTGCAGTAACCATACCTGAAGCTACTTTGGCATAAAAATAGATCAGGAGTGATAACAGCAGTGATGGAAAGCGTTGAGATTTTGCATGTTTTGACCCCAGGCTATTTCTCTTAGCCAGGAGGGATTTCCCACCTTCCTTTGCAGAAACCTCACTTTCCAGAATGCCTCATTCATTAAGGCTCTGCCTGACTAAGGGGAGTAGAGCAGGACTGTTTCTGTGGCAGCTGGCACAGCAGTGTCCTTAGCTGCAGTCATGAGAGAGACCTCTGCTCCAGGCTTGGGGCAGGGAATGGTACAGGGCCTGAGTGCTTTATGGCTGAGAAATGCTGACCCAGCATCACTGGGACTGGTGTTCAGTGTCCCTTTGAAACACCCCCTCTTTCACTTCCATTTCTGCTTTTGTGCCTGCAATGCACCACTGTGTTTCACTTATTTCTCTGTCTTGCACTGTCTGCTTCTCATTTTCTTTCTTCTCCCTCAACTCTGTTCTTCCCTTGTTCTCTATTTTCATTCTTGTTCAGTGTGTGTTTCCCCTCTGGCCTTCAAAAATTTCTGCTCCTACCCTCCATGATCCTCACCCTTCTGGAACACTGAACAGTGTTAGGAGCTCAACCACCACAACAAACCTGGTGGATGAACTTAATCCTGTATATTTCTCTGGCTGCTGTGCTACAGAAAAGGCTGTTTTGTGCATGAAGATCTAAGGCTTGCCAACCATGCTTTACCTGGAGGAATGTAGCAGCCAAACCTACATCACACTAACACTGGCTTCTAGGTCCAATACTAACACAAGGTGCTAGGTCCAAAGCTGAACCAGGATTTTAATTTGCAAAAATAAACAAAACTGCAGAACTGTATTGTTCAGTGTAGAATTGAGTGTTCTCATTTTTCAGGAAAAATCATGGGAAACTGAAAAACAACACTCTGCCACCAGGAACAGCATGAAGCGAGACAAATGAATAATACTGGGCTACTTTCTTTACCTAATTGCCTGGGGAAATCACCTAAAGCAAATTTGGATGCTAAAAATGTTTGCAAGGATAAAAATATCAAGCAATTTTCAGTTTAAAAAATGCCAATACTCTGAAACTTTACTATTTCCTCAGTGCTTCAAAGTGAGTCTGCTGGGGTTCCATCTCTCCTCCTGGTAATGTGAGAGTAAAAGCTTTTCTGAAAAAAACCAACATGTAGTTGTGTCCTCTCTTACCATTCAAGAAATGTTTCTCCATCTAAATCAAAAGAGCATCTTTTCCTGATTGCTGTACATTCATAAGTCATGCATTGTTATCAGCAATCCACACCTTGCCATAATTAAACCTTCTGTTTCCTTCCTATCCAGCCTGCTGGGCTGAAACACAACTCTAACATTGGCATCCTTTTATCACATTTGTATAAACTGCAAAAATACCCACTAAACTGAGAGCAGGCATTATATATAGTTAATAAATATGGACCAGACTAAGACATCAAAAGAAAACTCACCTGGGAATATTCCTTATAATAACTCTTCCTTAAATCTATTTTGGCTTTTTAAAGAAAAAGAGAAAAATCTACTTGACACCTTGATTTCTTTTAGGTTGTGGTTCTTTTTAATCAAACCCAAAACCCCAGTCAGAGTGAAGGAATATGAGATGGACCAATTCTTCTCAAAGTGGGGAGTGTAGAATAAATTTCAGATGGATGAGGGAAAAACACATCTCGCCTTTGTTTCCATTCTTTCTTCCCTTGTCTTTGGGACCCCTTTCCCCTTTAATAGCCATAGGATGAAGTGCCAGAAAGAGGACATGAGGAAAGCTCAGGTTTTGTGTAGTACCTCCCCTGTGACATGGCATGGCAAGCTGAGAAGGGGGGGTCACAAAAGATGTATCTGCCTACAACTGCTGAAGCAGCCCCATGGGGACTTGCCCAGGGGAGGAGGCAGCTGATGGGCTCAGGTGAGAGTGCAGAGAGCTTCTGCCAGCAGCAGGGATGCATGGCACATGGGCCAGGGCACCAGGCTGAGCTGGAGTCAGCCTCACTTTGAAAAAGCTGGTGATGGAAGGAGTTTAAAATGTTATCTTTAATACAGACCTGATTGTTACTGAGGAATATTGAGAATTTTTATCCCATTAGTTAATCAGTTCAAATGGATTGTACAATCTGAAGGAAACAAAGAGGTAGGTGTGGGCAAGACTGCATGGTGCAAATCCATATTACTTCTGAAACGCAGATTGTCTCTTCCTCCTTTTCTCCCGTCCCATTTTCCAGCACTCTGCAGGGTGCAAGGAGCACTCTTTTGTTCGGTGTGGTGAACATTTCATTTGTTCCATCCTGTGGGGAAGCAAGGCACCCAGATGCAGAGAGATCACAATTCTCAGCAGTGCCATGTGTGCACCAAGTCAGCTGGCCTGCAACACTCTACCCATGTAAAAAATGACAATCTTATTCTGAACAGTCTCTCTTCTTGCATCCACAGGGGGTGTATTACAGACAGAATTAGTATGTATTTCTTTTTGTATTCTCAATAATTCAGTAACTACTCAGTTTGTTTAAGAAGATTGAAGTTCTAAGCTTGTTCAAAAAACCAAAAGGAACAGTATCTTTTCTACCGCTTTCTTGCCTACTCCTTTGTGCAACTCAGTAACCTGGCTTAAACACTGTGATAATGATTTAATTGCCTACACACTACCTGTCAATGATGCTTTAAAAAACCACATCCTTCTTGGGTTTCCTGGATCTATGTCTCAGTAGCCTAAGTCATGGCCTCAGAAAAAGAAAGGGAAGGTTGTTTCTTTCTTTTATAAAAGACTTATTATGTTAGGAGCTGGACAATTCTCAGGGACTCAAGCAGTCAAGGATATGTGAAAGCAGCAGTGCAGGGTCCTGCCACTAACACTGCTTGGATCCTGCTTCTCAGACAGAACTGCAATTTTGTGTGTGTCTGGCTGATGTGTATGTCTGACATGAAAAGCCAGGATTTGTGCATGCACAACCCCATTGCATGAGAAAATGTAAAATCTGCTGAGACATAAGATTTCAACCACATGCAACGATTGAATTTCTGCACTATGGTAAAGTTAGGCTTACATATGACTTTCCTTCGTGCTTTGCAGACTAGAAAGATAAAACTATATGGTTTGGAAAATTTCAGAGCAAGAAATTTGGTGCCTAAGGATTTAAGAATCACTATTTTACACAAAAAGCCGACAAATGTGTGTGGGTGGGAAGGAAGGTCAGCCTGTTCCTTATGCAGAATCATGATCAATAAGTGATGGCTGGGGTGCGAGAAGGGGGTTACGTTGCAAAGAACTGGGATAAGTAAGACAGCAATAGCTGCAGTCATTATAAATCAGTTCAGATTTTAATCATCACTGTATACCACAAGAAAGAGGCTGTTTATCTCTTGTTTCTCCCTCCCAAACTGTCACCAGCTGCCCTACCCTTCTGCTTTAGGGGCACAACTCCTGCAGCCTCTTCTTCCTTTATCAGATTTCACCATGGACTCTCTTCTTCCTGGCATACCATTTTGCCAACATCCCACTACTTGCACCCTAGTGTGACTACACAAGCAAGCACTACACATCTCTACCAGAACATCACCTGGTCTATGCCAGGCCCACCAGATCCCCCATGCCTCCCCTCAGATTTTGAGGTATTCACTACAGCGTCCACTGCTCTCTAGTAGCATGATCTAGTGCAGCTCTTTAAATGCAGCTTTACAAACATCCTTTGCTGTGTTGCTTACAAAAATCTGAACTACAATAAGGAAGTGATACCCTCAGCTTGCTGTGCTGCACAGTGTTGCCTCCTTTGCTCTCTTACTTGATCATCCATGTCCATCCTCTTCACAGCTGCTTAATGGGACCAAGAAAGGCCTTTGGAAAGCCCTCTGGTTGGAGCCATGCATAGCAGAAACCACAGGTGAAGTTGCTGGGCATTACATCCATTGAACCTCTAATAACCAGAAATATAAAATCCAATATCAAGAAACATTTGGGCTGGTCTGATTGATCTGTTGAAATAAGCAGCATCTCAATGGTTCTGGCTCTTCACAGCTGACTCAGAACTTGTTGCCAGAGTGCTCAGGTCCCATATGCACCAGTAAAAATGTGAACGGTGTAAGTATGACCCATGTTACAGGTTAGCATTTATTCAGGAGTCAGTGAATACACTCTTTAGATTTCTCTTGTGATAATCAAATAATGAGAGGTCAGAGACTGGGAAAGCATTCAGGGGAAAGAGTTTAGACTCTTGGCCCAGATTGCTTGTTTCCTTCCCAGTCTGTAAAGTTGTTTTCTTCCTTTCACAGAAACAGTTTCTGTTCTGTGTCATGCAGCTACACATATTCCTGGGGTGTGACATGTGCATGTTCAAAACCTCATGGTGATAGTAAGAAGAAAAAAAGCTCAAAGCTCCTGTCAGCCAGCTGGACGTCATCATGCAGGTACTGTGGGGATATAAAGCATGGTGCATTTTCCATGGTGAGTTTTTACTCCCCTGCTTACAAAGGATTTGCAAAATCTCCTCTGCTGGAAGCAGAGTGTCGTGTTTGCAAATGAGAAATCCTCCTCTTCCCCTTTCTCATCTGTTATCAGTGATCTCTGGTGTGAACAAAGCAAAAGAAACCCCAGAGAATAAAAAGCACTGAAAATGCTGCTTTAGGCCACAGAAGTATTTTGCAGTTCCTGATTACCAAGTTCACAGCCAAGACACAATCTGTATTTGCGGCCAGCCCTCATCACTTCCTCAACAGCTCTCCAGTCACTTGTGGGCATGCTGGGGGGCATGCAGGGGACAAGCCCACGCTGTGCAGAGCTCTGCAGAGGTGCTCAGGAAGCAACAGGAGCAGGCTGGAGGGTTAGCACCTACATGCTCCTTCACCAGACTTCCTGGGTGGATTTTCCCAGGGGTTTAGACAAGGAGGGGCTGGGGACCACAGGTGGCAGGAGAAGAAGGAGCTGCTGAGAACTGGAGACAGAGCAGACAGCTGCCCTCAAAAGACAGAAGCAGTGATGCCAGTGAGTGGAGCTTGCTGAGGGATGTCTTATTTACTGTTTCAGGAACTGACTGTGATTTCAACAGCAGTTTTGACCAAAGCTGATCAGTTACTTCCAGCACAGCCCTGGCTTTTGGTTCTGCAACTAACTCAGCTGATGTCTGTATGGAGCAGATACACCACAAAGACACAATGGCACAGAGCAGACAATGCCATAAAGAGGATGCTACATGTGCTGGAATGGAAAACCATAGTTCCTTCTCCTTGTCTTTAGGTACACTGGCCTCAGTGTAACTCAGTTAATACATGGAACTGCATGGAGCTGGTGCACTTGGACCCCTGTATCCCTGCACAATGCTTCTCCGGACCACTGTGCTGTGGGAGGGAGACACAGAGGGGCAAGATCACAGGATAAACAGTGTTTAGGGTTGTCCAAACAGTACAAGGCAACATGGAAACTAAGTTCCCAGACCACCTCCCATTATCTTTCTGCTTAAGGAAAGCAGTAATACTCCTGCAAGAAGCAGTGTCAGATATGCTGTTCTCTACTGGAATTGGAGATGACTGCAGACCTACAATGACCTTATTTACAATCCTTTTCAAAGTATTTATTTCTGGATCTTCTTGTCAGCCATTTAAATGCCCACTCCCTGGGTTGATTTAATGAGGTGTTCAGCCAATCCTCCTGGGAATAAAGCAGTCTTAACAGTGTTTTGCATTCAAGTCAGTATCCCTTCTTCTACCATCATCACCCCAGGATTACTTCACAGCCAGCCAAAGACAAAAGCCTGTGACAAAAGTGATGACAGCAATTTCCCAGGCTAACATGTCCCAGGGGCTCCTCAGCTGGGCACCAGCTTTCCTGTGCAGTGGGGAGTGAAGGGGCTTTCTCCCATAGGGTAGCCCAGAGCCTGGGGCATCCCAGAGGATGTTTATGCTGCCAAAACACGGAGTGGAGATGGGGGTTTCAGTGACTACAGTGCTGGGAGAGCAGTGGTCTTGGCTGACTCCTCTTTTCAGGAGCAATTAGTCAGCATCACCAAGTGTGTGTGCCCAGCCCTGCACACACTGCCAAGGATCCATTCCAGAAGGGATGAAATGTATCTGACAACACCAGTGCAGCTGTGAGTCTGCTACACTTCTGTGTGGAGAGCCCTCTTGTTAAGTCCACTAGGGGACTAATTTACTTGCTGCTGCTATGTCAAAAAACATTATCTGTGCTGTGGTCCCTGCAAATTCATCCTCAGCACTTTCCTTCTGCTTTGCTCTCTGATAATATTTTCCCAGCGCAAGAGGTCTTGCTTCATTCCCTCTATTCCACAGAAATAAAACATAAACAAAAACACGATATAAATATGTGGGTCTCCTGTGTAAAGCTCCATTAACCAATGCTCCTGCAGAGCTGGATGAATCACATGAATCACCCTGAGAAGGGATGTTTCTAAGCACACACCGTGTGTGCTTTAGAGCAAAATAGGAAATACCTGCGCTTCAGTCTTACAACAGTTGTGCTTGAATCAAAGCAGATGATTTGTAGCGAGGGTCAGGTTCACAAGAAAGGGCGAGGTTGCTAGAAAATCAAAATGATAAAGCTTCCTGTTTTGAGAGATAGATTTCAACAATGATTATTGCTGCTACAGAGAAGGAAATGGATGCCTGCTAGCTGAAAAGTACCTCACTATATCTCCTGGCATTTGTGTGCCAATAAGTCACAAACAACAAGTGAATTGTGCTGGAAATGAATGGAGGCTTCCTTTTGGAGTTTTCATCTACAGTGAAATTACTACACACTTGCAAAATTAAGGCTGCTCTGTTTTTTGCTGTTATGCAAACTTCAGGCTTTCTCCTAGGCAACGCAGAATGCCCTTAAGAACTAGAAGTGCTCCATGTCTTATGACTTTCTTTTCCTTATATACACAATGATTAAAACAAAAGACAGCTGTTAATTTCAGGAAAAAGCCACCATGCAATAAATCTTTTGTGCTGCACCATAATAACACTCCTCTTCAGACAGACACAATTGAGCATAAGAGCTGTCTACATTTGGTACTACTTACCATAAGAAGGTATCCTTTTATTTCCAAATATAAGGGAAAGTTGGCTGCACATCACAGAGCTGCTGATCATGATACATACAGGAAGTGAAATCTCATTTTTTTTTCTTAAGTGACACTTCACCAAAGGCATTATGTGCTTTCTGTGTCATAGAAGTATATAATCATGGAATGATTTGGGCTAGAAGGGACCATAAAGATCATTTAATCATAACCCCCCTGCCAGGAGCAGGGATAGTGCTCATTAGACCAAGTTGCTCAAAGCTCCATCCAACCTGGCCTGGAACATTTCCTGAAATAAATACCCACTGGTTATTTTTCACCAATGTCATCATGTGCTTTTGTGATACAGGTGACAGATTTCATGTTTGTTTCAGTCAACCAGAAGGGTCTGAATCACCTCTGTGCTACAAAGGCTCACCTTGTCAGAGCCAAGAGAAGCAAGGCAGGAAGAGGCAAAGCACTGAGTATCTTCCTGGTTGTGCATCCCAGGAACCATTGTACTTTACTCCGGATGGGAAGGTGCAAAAGCAAGCCTGAATACCATCAGCTCCTCTTCTCCCTGGCTGTGATGAACGTATGGTTTGATTCAGCACCTGAGGAGCACTGGAGATGGGGCCTTTCCCATAGCCAGGCTGTCGTGTAAAGTCCAGGCTTGTCCTTCCTGAGGACTTAATCTGCACTCGTGTTTCATTTTTGAGGAGTAGTTACAAAACTGAGTGGACACCTATCTTTGGAATAAAGTTGGGTTTCATTCAGTCTGTGCTGTTTCTGGCCTGATCAGGGTAACTATTCATAATGAATTAGAACAGGTATAATAAAGTAATCTTGTTTCAAAATGAGACACCTACCATGGGACATGGTCTTCCACCAGAAGCTGTAGAAGTATTTCTTCAGTGTCTCCCCATGTGAAGAGCATTCCTGTTTGTATCTTCTGAGGGTCACTTGAACACCCAAAGCACCATCAAGTGTCCCCTCAGCTGCAGCACAGCACACATCCTCATAGGGCCACAGCACCACAGAAACAGATCCGTAAGACAAGCTGATGAGCTGCTGCCAAATGATGAGGCCTGGATAAACACATTGGGGCAACAGCATGCAGATTTTCATTGCAATGCTTTGATACAGACTCTAAAATGATCAGATGCAAAGGGGATCCTGCCTGGATGCTTTAGCTTCTCAACAAAACAAGGTCTGCTTTTGTTTTGAACCACTGAACAATGCAGTAGCACAGAATTCATGTAGGTAAAAAACAGAGTCAGCCTGCTTGGTTTAATAATTTCTCAGGCTCTGCAGGTAAGCTCCATTAATATCTCTGAGGATTTTGAGAGAGATAAAATTTTATGTGCCAGGTGTTGTAGAGGATTTAGTGATCCTCTTGATTTCAAGAGTGATACAGAAGGTGGTACGAACAGTTCTTTGTTGAGTCCCTCCTACTCGTCTCTGTTTTTGGAGGCTGAATATAAGTTCAGTGTCACCTTGAATCTATTTTTTTCAGGGTATTTCTTGTACAAGTAAGTAGGTAATTTGATACAAAGAAGGTACAAAGTAATTTGTACAGATTTGATGTTTAGAAACAAGAGTACTTATGAAATGATGTGTGAATTCAGGGTTGTGGTTCATCTTCTGGGGTCAGTTCTGAAGTTCAGATTTGAAGCCAGGTGCACTTTTCAGGCCATTTGCTAGGTTTAGCACATGGGAAATATGGTAATTGATAAAACATTTAAGGAAACATAAAAAGAAATCCCAAAAGGTCTTTTTCAGGTTTATTTGCTTTTTGAAAAATGTCTTCAGACTGGGAGAACTCAGATTGTCTTATGAAAAGTTTCTCTGCATTTAGAACCTATTCCAAATAAAAGTTTGTGTAGGGAAGGAAAAGTATGGCTGGAATATTTGCTGCTATTGGAGAAATTCTGGGATTATGAAGTGGACCATTTCAAGGCAATGTATTTTATGTTGGAAAAGGATGTGTGGCCTGATGTGCAAGGACTGTGGGAACTATTAAGGTAGTTTAAAGCAACCTTTGCCTGTTCAAATCCCACAGGGAATTCAGCAACTATTTATGAGCATGCTTGTAGTGCTAAGTAAAAGCAAAGCAGGGAGGACACACAACACGGCATCCTCCTCACTTGCCCAGTCCCATTGCTAACTCACCTCCAAACCCTGATTTGGGCCATTCCAACAAAAGAAATTTCTTCTGGAGTGGAACGTGAGACTTGGCTTGGCGGTGAGAGACAAACCCCTGGACTTCCTTTATGCAGTCATAAAGCCACAGTTTCTCAACCAACTTGCAAAACTCATCCAGTCCCATGTAACCTAAGCATATTTAAACAAAGAAACAAAAGAAAAATTAATTTAGAATACTTAAAACTATCAGTAAGACTGTAGTTTCATCATACATTGAGATGGTCTCTTTAGCTGAGTACCATCCAGCTGGTCCATGGTCCAGAGAACTGGTAGAAACTGGTAGAAACACCAGATTACTTTGGAGAAGATGACCTCCATAAGGACAGAATGCCCTTGATATAGTCTCTCCAACCTCAACTATTTTGTGATTTAAATGTCTGAAAATCTATTTGTCCCAGAAAACTCTATACCTTGTGGTATATGCTTGTCCATGCTATTCTAATTCTGCCGTGACAATTTCTGTTTCACAGCTGGAATAGCATGAACATAGAACCAAAAGAATGAGGTAAGCACCTTGCTGGGAGCCATGTCTTATTCAACAGAAGTGCCATTTTTTGCCCAGATTATGTCCAAATCACACCTGACTCCTGGTATATATTTCTGGTATTGTTCACCACAAGATCATGTTCAACTGTCAAATGGGAGCTGTAACTTTTCCTGGCAAAGTCAGTCAAGGCCTCAAAACAAAACAGCCAGCCTGCTTACTCTTATAAAATATCTTTGCTTTTCAGCTATGAGCCAGTAAACTGGATTTTCTGCTATGCTCAGCACCGAATTTAACTAGAAGTGACACTCTTCCCATTGCTGCCTCTTTCTGGCCACCGGACATCAAGAACCTTTAGCTGTGTTCTCGTAAGGTGGACTGAGGGCCAGTATTTTCAGGACACAAGATTGTTTCCTCTAAACTTGTGGCCATTAACAGACATCTGCACACACCAGGAGGCCAAGCCTCACTGAGGAGAGAATAACACCAGAAGACATTCATATAATCATCAGTCTGGCTCAGTTTTTAATAGACCCTGCTTTTAGAAAAAGAAAAGAAGCCCTTCTGCAGGCCAAGCACATATCTAAATAAATCTGAAACTCAGTAAGTTTGGGTTTGGAGCAGAGCATGTTTGCTTCACAAAGAATCCTGGAATCCCTTAGGACAAGGTGAAGTGATATTACATTTCTTTATAGTGTTCTTTAATATAACTGAAGGGAAACATTTTTATGCTGCAATATAAAAACTTCAGACAAAAAAAATCAACAAAGGACTAAAGTGTGCATTGCAGGCTGGGGCTAAAACCTGCTTAAACTTTGGGATTCCCTTCACCTGGGATTTCCTAAAGATCCTGAACAGTGATAATGCCAATGTGTTTCTGATCACGTGTATCAGCTTGCTAAGACTGTGTTTCCATGAATTAATGCTTTGAAACTACCAGCAAAATTTGCAGTTATTGGCTGGTTGTGACCTGGATGCTGGTTGTCTGGAATTAGGCAGGACCAAATAACTCCCAGGTGACCCAGCACAAGCATCAAGAATGCCAGGAGAAAATATTACACTGGGATTTTGGAATAGTTATACTGAAGGCAGTTGCACACCAATGGTACAAATCATATTAAGCACTGGCTAGCTGGAATGAGCCTCTTTTGCACACCCTGAGTTGTGAGAAGAATGCCTGGCCATTAACATTCACTACATCCCTTCTTTTTGTACTCTGAGTTATTTTATCATGAGATTCTTATATAATTTTGCACATAAAAGTTGTTTTGTGGGTTTGTTGGTCAGTATGACTTACATGTAAATGATCTTTTCAGCTAGGTGGAAAATAACTTAGACCTCTAATAAATGGAGTGAAATGAGCACTTAGATAGCCCAAGCTATTTTTGGTCCAAGCAACAAAGAAACAAACAATTCCCCCCCACAATAAAAAAACACCCAAAACAAACAAAAACCCCCAACCCAACATAAAATAAAAGAAGAAGAAAGATGTCTGAGGAGGTCTTCACCAGGATTCCTGATGGACTGTTCTTGTAGGCAAAAATATACCTGGGAAACCAGATGTGTTTAAAAGCAAGGCTAAAATGAAGAGGAGACCCTTGCAAAGGGCAGCCTGAAATCTCAGAAGGGAACTGCTTTCATTTGTGACAGATGACAAGCTAAGTTTAGAATTAGGAAGTTTACTTGTGAAGCAAGTAAGTAAATGACTCCTCCAAGTCATTAGATAATTTGGACTGGGGAGAAAAATACTTTAAACTCCTGTCCTAGACACCAGCTGCAAGCCCCCACTAGGAGAAATCCAGCAAATTTTCTTGTTCCAAGAAGCAATGCCACTGCACAAATCAGCGTCTTTGGACTATGACTTAGGCATAGGTTGCTAATTTGACATATGGCAAACAGAACGTCATTTATGATCTTAAAGTACCCAGCAATAGATTCTCCAATCTAGATCCAAAATTCCAGCAAATCCTGAAGTTATTAGAGCTGTAAAATTATTCACTCACAAGGGTAGTGGCAGTGGGAATTAATTTTGAAGGAACGACAATTTGGGGTTTCTCCCTAGTCTTGATTTCGTTATGGGTATTGGTCTTTTAAAAAATACTTCATGTGCAGATTATTTTGCAGCAAAAGCAAAACTCCCAAGCACTAACCAGACTCTGAACTGAAGAGTAGTTTGATTTCTCTTCTGCTTTTTAGTGGCCACTGGGATTGCTTTTACTTTTCAAGAGGCAAAGTTGAGCAACTGTTGCAGGGTATTCATTCCCAGCAAGCAACCTGCTTTTAAAATTCAAGCAAATATGAGTCTCCCCCAGTGTCTGTGAATTCCAGACATCCAGCTGGGTGCTGCTGATAATGAAAAGGAACTGACAGATATGTCCCAGCTGTCCCAACACAGAGTTAACTTCTCTGTTTCATAAAGAGAAAACCAGCCTCAAGTCTTGCCTGTATCCCAAAGTGGAGAGGGTTGAATGGACATTAGAAATGGGATCAGGCATGGGTGAAAGTAGAATAACAAGTGGTAAAGTAAGAGAACTTTCACTTTTAAGAGTGAAAAAAGCAGTAAGCTTCTCGATGTTGAATGAAGTATGAAGCAATCCATCAATTTCAAATGCAATGTATTTCCTTCCATTTGCATCCCTGCCTGCTGTACTCTTCTGAACTAAAATACCAACAGTGGGGCTGGATGCAGCACGGGGCGTGATGAGAGGATGATTTCTGTGGACACAGAGTGATACCTCTCCAGCAGCAGCAGGCTCCAGCAGCAATGTGTGTCCATGGGTGTCACTCTGGGCATGTACAAATGTGGTTCTTTGTTCCATCAGCTGCTCTGCATGTGACAGGGGGCTGTTTCAGAAACAGGAGTTCCTTGTTTATGCTGCCCTGAGAATGAATGAATGTATACTTAGTAAGATATCCTCACATTGAAAGTCCAGCTTTTCAGCCACGAGGAGTTAAAATTGACATGGCTTTTCCAAAAGAGTTAGCAATTTTGGCATTGTGTCCTTGCTCCCTCCCTCCAGTTTTAGAGAGTAGTACATGCCAGCCCTGATGTCCCTCAGTGCTTTTCATTTACCTCTGCATGGAAACAGCAGTGGTTTGGTATGGTGTGTGGTGCTGCCTGCTTTCTTCCTTGCCAACTGATTGCTGCTCTTAAGGTACACAGTGCAAACCTGCTAATCATAACCTTTCTGCATCAGCTGTTTCTATGAGTCAAGAGCTTACTGCTGGGGCTGCAGCATCCCTCAAGGATATTTGCAGCCTCAGTTTGCCATGCTGACTAATTTTTCTATGTCAATTAAGTCCTAATTTTTCAAGCTTCTAAGAAGACTCTTTTTTTTACATTTTCTCTCTCTAGCCGTGACCCCAGCAGAGACATTTTTGCATGGCCTGATTGCTTCTGTTTCCTAATAATTATTTAGTAATTACCTGTTGCCGATGAATGATTGCTAATAATTAGCACAGTGTAACTAGGAGAACACTTCCTCCCTGTAAGCATGTAAGATATCTATAGTAACCATGGAATAACATCTAGTGTACAGAAACATTGTGAATGAAATACTAATGCAAGTTAGGGGTGGTTATAAATGATCTGCACATGGCTTTTTAAAAAGCAACTCAGCATACCTGCAATAAGGAAAAAAGTTTTAGACCAAACCCTGAAATTTTCCATGTCCAATCTGGTAAATTTTGTCCTTCCTTGACAAATGACATTGTTTCCAGTAGTCTCTACTGCTTTGATGTTATTCTGTTTTGATACCTGCCATTAGCATGCCCAGATGAATTAAAGCAAATCAATCCAATGGCACAGTATGTTCTAGAGGAACAGATGACACTATGGGAGATTTCCACAGAAAAAAAACCACACCATTGACAGGCATAGAGAAATCTGGGGAAAACTGGCCAGGAGCTAGGGAATATGGTTATATGGCCAGCTCTCCTTCCTACAGAGGTTGATGGCTGCATCATAACCTGGGATTAGTCAATGTCAGCTGCTCCTGTGAGGCGTGTACTGCGGTCCTGTCTCTTGTCTGCTGGAGTACAGAGGGAGAAAGGAGGGGCAGTGGGCATTTAGAGCAGGAGATCCACCCTCTGGGCATCAGTTTAGCCTATGTACACACAAAAACACTCTTTTGCAATTCTGTCTCACCATTGCAGATGCCTGGTTCCTGTGGGGCACAGGGAGGAAGTAGGATTTACTGACTGAGCCTCAAAAACATGGTTAACTTTTGTGGCATTTTGTCTTTACTACCCAATGGTGCCCATTGATATCAGAGCACTGCATTCCTTTCTGTTGTACACACACTAACATAGGATGCAAGAAAACATCTCTGTGTTCCAGGCCTGTGCTTTTTTTCTCCTCCCCATAATAATTTCAAGCACCATAAAATCAGTGCTACAGGAGTACATCTCCTAAGGTGCAGGATGCAGTACTCTGAACATGAACAGGCTGCCCAGGGAAGGGGTTCAGTCACCACAGCTGGAGGTATTTAAAAGATGTAGATGTGTTTAGGGACATGGTTTAGGAAAATTGAGATGATAGGTGATACTAATCATCTGCCTGAGGATGCTTTACACAAGTAGGGTCAAGGTCAAACTGGAAAAATAGTTCTTACATATGGCCTCTGTTGAAACACCAAGGTTAATAACCTTAGAGAATATTTAATGTGTCCCTTAAGCAGGTGAAATAGACATAAACCCACACACTGTTCAGATTAAACTTCTGTGCAAATATGAGCTCCTATTCAGAATGGTATTTTGAATATAATTATTTATTTAGACAAATATTTACAGTGCTAGTGAATTCTGCAAAGATCCTGTTGAACTGAAATCTACTTGTAGATTTGTTAATGAATAGCAAAATAAAAGTGGTTTTAGGCACTGCCTCAATTAATGAGCTGTCTTATTTCTGGTACTCAAATACTATATTGCTACATTCACCAAATGCATTGAGAGGGTAATAAAAGTGACTAATGAGCTATAGCAAGTGACTTATTAGAAGGAACTAAATATATCAGTCTTGCTGACTCTGAGAGAGCACCTGCAAATATTTATACAGGAAACTGTGAGTTCTTAAATCTCATGTACTGCTGAACAAAGGTTGTACCACCAAACAGCATCATTGAGGTTGACAAGGTGTCTTCTGGATCACCACACAGGTACAAATGAATGATGATAGTGGTGCCAGACTTCAGTAGAGATAAAGGAGTTATTAACCTGGTGCCAGTTCAGGGATAAGCTGGTAAAGAGGAGGGAAAACCCCAGAAGTTTAATGGCAGAAAAAGTGTTCTTAAAGGTACCATCTACGAAGATTCCCCCAGGTGAAGGAAAATTCCTGTCTTTGGGGTAAATAAAACAACTGGAAGGTTGTTGTCTGAACTGGACAGTGACGGCAAGATGGTGAAAACTACCGAATATTTGTTGATATCCTCTAGCTCTAACACTTTTATGGCTCCACAACCTTGCTCTGACATATAACAGTCAAGGGTACTTCATACAGGCATGCAGAACATCAGCTTCAAAATGATGCAAAAGTTCTTAGAAGAGACTATACATTTTTTGTGTCTCGTCTCTGTCCTTCCCTGGACTATTGAGAGCCTGCAAAATGAAGACTGAATTCAAACCTTTGAAAAATATCTAGGTCACTATCTAGCAAGTGCAACAAGGAGGTTCTGAAGAGAAGCCATAAACGTTCTGTGTCAAGAATTTAAGCTGCAATGATAAAGCAGAGAAATGTAGGCATTCCTGGAAATGGAAGGGTGAAGAAAGAAGAACTCATTCATTCTCTCTTACATTCTCCACTCTGAATTTTATATTTCCGTGGATTCAGGTTTTCTAGATGCATAGGAGTCTCCTCCCACATTCTTGCAAGTCATATTATTGCCTATCCCAGAGCTACAGGCTGTGATGTCTCCTTCCTTCCTGTTCATTTTCAGCTGAAACAGGAAAGCAGGCAGAAGTATGTGGCTGGCACTCAGAGGAGCAAAGGAAAACACTTTTATATTGTGCCCACAGCTTTTAATTAAAGCTCTAGCTCTAGCAGAAAGGATCTTTCTGCTCAGGGACCAAGATTACCTCGTACAAAACTGAGAGGGTGGGACATGGGGAATAATGAATCCTAAAACACACAAAACTGTATTCATTAAATCAATTTGGGCTACTGGGAGGCCAGGGAACTTTATGGAAATGAAGCGACCAGTAAAGCAATGTCTAAAGACTCCAGGAACAATGGGCTCCAGTTTCACAATCCTGTCTGGGAGGCAAAATCGAAGTGTAGGGCCTCGGTGCCTGTGGCTCCCGCATCTCCCTTGTGCTAGCACAGCAGCTGGCCCTGCACAACAGGAGATCTCTGACCCAGAGAGGCAATTTCTGCATGACTGAGCATGTACACTGCTGCTGGGGCTCTGGCAGTGGTTTTGGTGGGGTTTTTTTTGTTTGTTTGGGGTGGGGTTTTTCGAGTTTTTTGGGTTTTGTGGTGCCACCACCCTGAATGGCTTTTGACTGCCAGGCTGAATAATTTCTGCCCCCTCACCCTTCCTCCCCGCTTTCTCCTTCTACAGTCTTATATTGTTGTGGACAGTTACCAGGGTTTGCCTTGTCATTGTTTCACCAAGTGTAATGCTAACACATATTTTGTGCTCTGCAGTTTTCTACCCATGCCATTCACTATTCACTCTACTTCTTGTTTTTTTTTTCTTTTCAGAATTTTCTCTATCTTGTCTGAGTACTTTTCATGTGGAGGCATTTAAAGCTGTGTCTAATAATACGTTATCTACCATAGCAATTGTAGTTTGAATTGTGAGAGTGGGAAATTGTTAAATACTTCAACATTAAATTTATTGTAGAATATCTTAAAATATGCTCTAGAAGACATTTGGGACTAGTAGACCCCCTTGAAGCAGTAGATCCCAGATGCACCTCCCAGTTGGCAGGTAGAGATGAACAGAGGTACCAGGTCCTACCCAAATTTTAGACTGGGACCTGGATCAACATGGTTTTGATTTTGGTCCCACTCATGCTCTGTGTACCTTGCTTCCCACAGAAAGCAGCCCAGTGCTTTCCCACAGATTTCCCAGTGTGGCAAAGCAAGGCAGCAGGACTGAAGGGCAGAGGGGCTTGCAGGGAGCCTCGCTCATGGAGGGCTCATGGGCTTAGTGTGAGCTGAAAGGGGGAAGGAAAATAAAGGGAAGAGAAAAAGGTTACAGCAACACGTCTCTGGGTGGTACAATGTCTGTGGGTGGTAGAACTCCATAGCCCAAGCTAATTTTTCTCATTAATATGGTGTGACTGGTTATTGTCAAAAAGCTTAACTTTGCAGTGACTGCTGGCAAAATATTTGGGAGTGTGGTGAAGAGGAAAATGCTTAACTTACAATCTAGCACTGCAAAGCAGAGTGTGATTTGATGCATTGTATAACAAGTGGATGAAGCATAAGACAATGCCTCAAAAAACAGTCTTAGGAAAACAGATGTAAAATACAGCCTGGTTACCTGACTTACCCTCAGCTGATTTAGTCATGACCAGGACCAGAGATGTTTAAAATCTGAAAGGTAAGCCTTATTTAAGGGAAGGCAACAAGTGCAATTTCAGTTGTGCAACTGCACAGTTACATATTGAGACTACCCTCAGTGTTCTCTCTGGGCTTCATGGCAGGGAAAAAAGCAGAAACAGGAACTGGATGTAGCAATTTCTAGCTTCCCCTCTTGCAGTGGATTCAAACTTTTGACTGGACAAAAGTGTAGAGGAGTCCAAGGCAAATGTACCTCCTGGTATCCCTTGATTCTGAGTACTGCATTTCATTCACAGATTTTCTTGTCAGCTATGCATGCGCTAAGCTTCAATCCTGTCTTCCATCCTGCATGCATTGTATACAGAAAACTTGGTTGAGAAAAAGATGAGAGTGGTGAAAGAATGCTTCAGCTCTTCCCCAGTTCCTCAGGTTTTTCAGCTCCCTTCTAACAATATAGAAACATTATTTTTACTGTCTTTATTGGAAAATCCAGACGGAAATTTTGCGAAGTCCTTCTGGTACTGGAAACCAGCATGTTGGTTCAAATCCAAAACTGAATACAGTTTTGTGAAGTCAGCCTGGGTCCCCAGAGGCTTGGTTCCTCTTGCTACAAACACAATAAGCTGTGACCTTGCTGCAACCAAGATCTCACACATGTTCCTACATGACTTAAATGAACACATCTTATCATAGTTTATGCTAATGCCTAACCTCTTTGCAACCAAACATCTTGGATAAAATCTTGACGTGAATAAAAAACTGGGTGTAGCTAATGCCGGGCTACCCAATTTAACCAGATTTATTATTCAGGTAGTTTTATGAAAATCTGTTTCCAGTAGACTTTTGTCCTCTGGCTGATTTACATGTAGTGAGACCAAAGTTCTGATCAAGTGGTGGCAAGGAGACAACACACATGTGTTGTGTTTTCCCAGCTTCATCTTCTGTATATCCACTCTGGTATGGTAGGGCTTGGCTTTATAAGCTCTGACTGCAGCCTTCCCCTCTGTTGCACCATGGCCTTTCTCCTACACTGAGCAAGAGCCTTTTCCTCCCAGCCACTGGCTTCCATGGAACAGGTTTTGTTGACACCTCTGCCCCCTTACAAATTTTGTTGGGCACCTGTGAATGGCTCAGATCTCAAACAGTCAGGCAGAGGCAGATGGAGAGTTACACACATACAGTGTGGTTGCACAAGTGTTATTTCCTTTGGAAGCCAGACAGAAGAGAAAATTCTCTCAAAGTGCATTTTACGAGCCTGCGTATTTTTACTCTTTGGCTATTTGAATCCATGGTGTCTAATCTGAATAAAATGTATCAACAATCCTGCTTATACTGTGCTGTTTTGCTAGGGGGGGCCTTGTGCAGAACTACCATTTAGAAAAAAGTACCCAAAGTGTATCTTTGTCTGCGGGAACTAGGCATCAGTAGGTGTTAATCCATGCTTTGCTAGTGAAGCTTTGTTCAGTAGCAGTGATAAACACAGATTGGACACAGACTCCATGCTATTTTTATGAGACATATTATTTTGATGCCTTCTTCACTTAACGGTCACAGAGGATCATGGGATGAGTGTTGATATATCCATCGTAATATTATGTCACATACTAAATCCTTGCCAACCAAACTGAAGTCAAGCATTATTATTTCAGATGTACCCTGACTACTAGAAAAGTTAGTAATTCTATCTTGAGACTAATGGCCTTTCTATCAAACAAGTTAAACCTACTTTTCCCTTAATAAAACAAACAAACAAATAAACAAACAAATTCTTCCCAATGATAGCAATATCTGTTCCTTTACTTGGTTGTCTTGCATTTTTGCCAGAAGAATTTCTTTGACATTAGTGTTCCTGTGAAGCAAATAGAATACTTCTATTAATCCCTATCCTTCTCTTAAGTATTTCCATCCGTAAACCATGCATACCTTTGTTGAAAATCTGAAAATTATGCAGCCAATTCTGTTAGCAGACCACCAAGAGCATGGCCTTCACTTGTGAAAAGAGCTGGGGGACATGCTGTGTCAGCAACGCATGTGTGTAAACAATCTCTGTTATTTTATACAGCATCTTTTTTCAGCTCTGGTAATAACAATATGAGTTTTGTTTGTGACTATGGCAGGATTTTGCTTGTTTATGCCTTTTTTTTTTTAAGTCACAGCACTTCATAACAATCCCCAACTCTGCATTTTACTCCCTAGCACTTTCATCAAAACCTCCAGAGAGTGTGCTGGAAGTACTTTTCCCCACAAGCTTTCTTTTTGATTAGAAATTCATGCTTTAGAACTGAAAATCACCTCTGTTGACCAGAGGAAAGAAATAATTTGTGGCCAGGTTCATTTAGCAGTGCCTTCTCACGAGCAAAGATCAAACATTTTGTGAAGGACGGAGTTGTCCTCCCTGGAATTACTGGAAAATGCCGAGGCTTTGCTAAGAGCTGGCCTGCACAAGATGCCACTACTGCTGTTTCCAGAGATGCTGGGGACTCAGAGGCATGCTCTGCTACAGAGCACAGCTCCTCTCAAGCTCTATTCTCTCCTGAAAACCTTTGGTTATGAACGGAACCTAAAAGGGTTCCCAGGGCAAAGTGACATGACCACAGCACTGTGTAATGTTTATCCAAGGGCCCCTTCCAGAGCCCTGCTGATGCCTCAAGCACTGGGATATATTTAGCCCCCATGTACTATGCAGAAATATCTCCTGTTTTGTCTGGTGCAAAATGCTTTCTTTTTTACTTCCTTTATTCTTTGGGATTTCTTTAGTGAGAGGATCTGTTTTTCTTCCCCGAGTGGCCATCCCTAGCTCTTATGCTTCCAGGTTTCGAGACAATGAGACTGCCCAGCTTCCCTCTCAGCACCTTTGTCAGGTACATGTGTCACAATAGTGCAGTCCTTGAGCTCAAACACTTCAAACATTTCTTATTCTGTTTTGAACCCATATCTAACAAATGAATTCTCCTAAAAAAAAAAGATAAGCAGTCCAACACATTTCAAATACAGCAACTGTTTCTTGCCTCTTCCCCTTGTATTGTTGTTGCCACAGTAATGCTGAGTTCACGTAACAGCTTAGAGAGGATAGAAAGTGACACTGTCCTGAGTTTCACTTGTTTACGCCTGGCCCTCTGTGGCTTTTCCTTCATGTCTCTGTCAAAGGGATGACATTATCATGGACCAACATCCAGCTCAAAAGGAGGAAGAATTTGAATTGGTTTTACACTGATAACCCAGGCATCCTCTGATGCCATGTAATCCCCCGGTACCAGGCAGAACCCCTTAGGGGTGACACTGCTGTCCTTGCCCCAACAATACAGATCCCTATATGAAACCTTATCAGCAAATGATGTCTCAGTGTTTTCATGCAGCTGTTGGTGTCAGCTGGGCCTCCTGACAGGAACTGTGCCAGTCCCTCCAGTTCACCACCTCAGCTGTCCATCTTTCAGTCTTTTATGAGCATCTCTTCCAGTTCTCTGGTTAAGGATGAACTTCTCACAGGTGTGGAGCACACCACTGGTGTCCCTGGCACAGCCTTGCACAGTCCCAATGGAGATTTTTACCAACAGATCCAAATGATTGTCAGAGTCACAGACAAGCAAAGGGATGTGGCTGACTCAAGAGTAAATCCTTCATTCACCCCACACTGCTGCCTTCCCTGCAGGCATGTCTAGGATAGGAATGAACCACAAGTTTCTGATTCATTGCAAAATCTCTCAATTAGCTGATACTGAGGGATTTGCCTTCACCCAGTGCTATGCTAAGCTCCAGGCAAAAGATGCTCTGATGCCAATTTCTACTTCTGCTCATGCCTCATTTTTTCCTGTTAGCCAAACAACAGAGTGAGGTAAACAGGTTTATTAGTGGTAATGTTTTCTATATTTTCTGAGAATCTGGCATTACCTGCCTCAGCCTGTTTTGTGTGGGAGGGACCTGCTGGTCCTGCTGTGAATAACCACCACTGGTTTTGTGTAGCTGAGCAGAGTGCTGAAAAGCTGATGATGAGAAATGTGCCTCCCACCCAAAACAAAAGGCACAGTCTCTGGCATCATTTACATAGCTACCTTCAGAGCTGATCTTGGCTGTATCTGTGTTCAGTTTTTTAAGTGGCAGCACTAGAAAAGCGTTTACATAAGCAGAGCATCCAGAATATGCTATACAAGAATAGCCATATATGACAAATCATTAAATGTTTTTTTTTTAATGGGAAAGTGCATGTGTGTACATTTCATTAGAGTTTGGGGGACAATTTACTTCAGAAGTCCAATAAATAAAAAAAGCACAACTCTCCACCATGAACTTTATGAGCTATTATATTGTTGAACCATCTTGTGGCATGAAAATTCAATTTATGTTTTACACATAATTTATTTTCCATTTAAATGGCTTTTTAATTACTCTCTAGGCAGTAAGCAGAATCAAATATAATTTATGGCACTTCTAGTAACAAATCCATTGTACATTTTCCTACAGAGCTGAACACACCAGCAAGGCAATGCTGAAGTAGCTTTTATCCAGACAGCTCTGATGTTTTCTAAAGAAAACATGTGTCAGGTCCACAGCCTGTGAGTGAGAATGCATCTTTGTTTTAGGAACGATTCACATACAAATACATAAAATGCCCTCCCAGACAAAAGCAAAGGGGCTAGCAAGGCTTTTGGAGAGACTGCACAGCACAGTAACACAGCAATTGGTATTTTCATTTCAATGTTGGCTTTTGCTCTGAAGAGAGACCGCCACAGTGCACCAGACATGAATAAAAATCACCATGAGTAAATAGCAGGCTATTTATTTGGAGGTCATACTTCCCTACCATCATTCAGCACAATGAAGTTACATGTAAGTTAAATAAATTAAATACATTTCTCATTTGTGTTTTTATGCCTAACACCACAGTCCCTGATGCCATGCAATCATGTAATGAAAGACAGATGCTGCTTTAAAAATCTTGCAGCTGAAACAATCTACACAGAGAAATGGAAGATGTAATAGAGATGCTGAGTTATCAGATCTTATTAATTTAATGTTTGGGTTCAGAGCCATCCCAGGAAATTTTTTTCTGAAATGCTGCAATTAGGAAAAGAATCACCAGGGCCCCATGTAGAAACAGTGAAGAGGGATAGTCCTTGCAGACGGGGATCCAGAGCTCAGCTCAGAGCTGAACAAAGGAAAGGTGAATCCAGCCCTGGGTGCTGAGCACAGCAGCAGGATTAACACCCACTGAGCCTGGCAGGAGATGGAGCCAGCCCATGATCCTGGCCTGGTTTCTGCACAGGCTTGTGTCATTTCCACTCTCCCTGCACCAGCAGGACACCTGAGCTGCTGTCCACTACCAGCCATGTGTGATCTCCACCAAAGCTCCTGCTGAGAGCTCCTCACGCACCTGAATGCAGAAAACAAATGTCAGCTTTCCAAGAGATTTTATGGGGGGTTTTTTTCTGCTTAACACTGAACAGTTGCTATGTGCCCTTGGTGCTATATTTGGTTGACATTCCATGTCTTTATATTTTCCTGTTTCTGTTGTTTTCAGTTGATCCTATGGAAAGTTTTCTGAATCATAAATACACCGCTCAATGCTCTTGTTTTGTCCTCCATGGAACAATTTTTATCTAAAGCTCCATTATACAGTGTTTAATAACAAAAGAATTGTGTACCTATCATAGCACCATAGCTAGCCCACAAGGCTTTTATCTTGAATAACATCCAGAGTTCTCATTTTTCCAGTGGTCTTTTTGATTAAACCAAGAAGTAACAGCCTTGCAGACAAAAACTTAGCACTTTGTGACATTTTCTGCAAACCAGGTAACATTCAGATATTTTGTTGGAAGATATGTTATTCATCAAAATTATGGTTTTTAGGAAGACAGAATCTATTCCTAGAATTTAACGAATCTTGTGATTTCTCCAGGTGGAAAATGAATACTAAGAAAAAAAATGTTATTCTCATTACTTTTCAAAACAATGTTTGGAGTAATAAGCTAATAATAAAGGGGGTTTAAATACTGAAAACTGAATTTAGCATTTACTTTTAGATGAAATAGAATATTTGCGTTCTACCAAGCACAACTTAAAAACCTCCTCACTTCTTTTTTAAAAAAAAGTCATGCAATTTAAAAAGTGTGCTTTAGCTATAACGTGATTCAGCCACCAGACTGAAAAATACACCACTCTGGTGTTAGTTTGGGCATCAACAGCTGATCTAGCCTCAAGAATGATCACAGAAAATCTTGGCTTCTAGGCCCTGGCATTATAGAAATGCTAGTAGTTATTCAGTATTTCAGAATTTCAGTACAGACAACTCTGTCTGGTGCTGCCAAAATACTGCACAGAAGACCTACAGTGCTCAGTAAAATTGTCGAGAGCTGCCACTTGTTGCAACCCAAACCTCAGAAGACTTTGCAGTGGGTGTCTCAGATGGGCACCAGCAGATCAGGTATCACTAATTTGCTGTCTCCTTTAGATCTCAGAGGAGCTTGGCCGTGGCTGGAAATCATCAACAACAGAAAATGGAGGAGTAGGTAAATAAAGCTCTCCACAGACATGATAATGCCAAGTACAGAGATTTTACACCAATGTTGGGGCACCTGGTGCTGAGTGCAGTGGGGGACTGGGTACCAGCTAAGGGAGGTGAATCTTGTATTGCACCCTGTGACTTCCTTAAGCCTGTGTCAAAGTCTTGGTGTGAGAACCCTCCCGTCTGACACACAAGCTTGTCCAAAGAAAAATCACTGTTGGTGGCATCTGTGACTCCCCAGTGACAAATGCACAAGTCAAAGCCTGGTATGTCCTGCATTCCACAAGGCTTTTTTTCCTCCCTGCTGTAATGAAAGGGGAAAAGGATGATGGTATTGGCTCTGGAGGAAATCCTACAGGCCAGTAGTCTGAGAGCCACCAGGAGGCTACGATCCAGCTGCTGAACTGAACCTTGTGGAAACCAAATCCAATAAGGATCCACAGGGAAATGAATCGCCAAAGCCAAGTCAAGTTGATTTTGGGAATAATTGTACCTTAGAGCTAATTTGACACTGCTATAGGGTGCAGACAAGCAGGGTTCAAATCCCTACACCAACTCTGATTTACACAACTACATCCCAAAGTTCTCTATCTGAAATGAGTGCTTCTCTCTTTCTGGAGATATTCTCTCGTGAGTGAAAAACTGCATATGAAGAAGGAAAAAATGGGTCTCTAGCCTACTATGAGCTGACATTTTACTGCAATTGGGGTGCAGTGCGTCCCTCAGATTTCTATCAGGGAGAGCGAGCCCTGGAGGTGTGCTGAGTCTCTGGCATCTTGACTGTGCACCATTGGCCATCTCAAACGGGTAGCTCCCAACCCCTTTTATATTTACCAAGGAATCCCTGGGCCCTGACAAGCTGCTCCTAGTCTTGTCAGAGTGGACACAAGTTTCTGAGTTAGCATAGTATTTTCTCATGGAAAGCATTTGCAATTAAAAAAAAAACCCAATAACTCAAAACCTGACAAGCTCTAGGTATGCTACACGTATGTATTTGATTATGTGAAAATTATGTGTGATTGTTTTTATTTTAAAAAGAACAGATCAAAAGTGTGTAGCATATCTCATGAATATTTAATTTCCAATGAATTCAACAGGAATTCCTTAATAAATTTAACTGAAAGCAACACTGAACCACCAGTGCTTCTTTTTACTTATTCTGATACTTTACATTGTTTAATTCTTACAACCAAAGCTACTTCTTCCTACCATAGAAAGAAAGTAATGGAGGGCTTCATTTAGACTTTGTATAAGCAGCTCAAATAACTTCAACTTTATGAACATGTCAATCATCTCTTGTAGTTCTACAACATCTGCTCTAGCTATTTGCTCCATTTGGGGTAACCAAGGCAAAGTGATAATTTTTAAAGAACCTCCAGGACTCAGAGATAATTTTTAAAAAGGTGTTAGGCCGACAGGCTTTCCCACATCAAAAAACATAAAACAAATCAAAAAACAGCCTCACAGATTGCCTCAGGGTGAGCCATGCAATCCCACTGGATATAATTCTCCAAAGCACCGAAAGAGTGCACTGAGGGAAGTGCACCCCCCTTCTCCCCACCCAGGCTCATTGCCTCCATTGGGTAGGTTTTGGAGGGAGCCCTCAGACCACACAGGGAACTGAGATCAGTCACAAGGTAATTTTTCATTTCTCTTTTAGGGTTTGTTATATCTTTTACTACTTTTTAAATAGTTCCTGAGAGAGAAGAAGGCCTAGCTACACATAAATAAAAGTACACAGAGGGAATCAGCAAAATGAGGAGGTTTTTTTTTTGCAGAATTAGCTCAGTTTTAAGTAGCAGGCACATTTGGTTTTGTTCTTGCAGTTGATTTGCCATGGCTCTGCAGGAACCCACAATTTGACATGTACAGGAATAATCTTATCCTGACAGATCTGACATAATAAACCACCACATTTTTGTGGTATTGCAAAATATGAAAATAATTTTTAGAGTCTGATTTAATAATTTTTTGAATGATGAAATGTTGATGACATTATTCATAACATAAACTGAGTTGGGAGTTCAAACATCTACACATAAAATTCAACAGTCTCCACATATTTTAGAGAACACAGAAGACAAGACAGAGAGCACAGGGTAATATTGCCATCAGCACTCATGGATCCTGTTGCTCACCACTAGTCAAGAGACTGCTGACTGAAAAGCCATTTCACTTTCTTCCCTCCAGCTGGAGACAAAAAGCCTGGCACCATATTGGGAGGGTCTTGCAAACAGCAGCCTGAGGAAGAGCCTGATAGAGCAAGGAACACAAAAAGTGCTTGCAGTAGCACGTCCCACCTAGCTGAATTAGGAACCAGTTTATTTTCTGGGTGCATCAATGCATCCAAAGCTGGCATTCTTCAGTTGTGCTCTGCTCAAAGCCCAGTTGCAATACCTGCAAACAGAAAATGACAGGCATCCTGAGAGCATCCCCAGCATTAGGGAAGGTTGCTATGACCCAGTCTGGCTGGGAAAAGGATAGTGACAGCCTGACTGGGGAAGCCAGTGCTCTCTAGGCTGTATCTGGAGTTGTGCTCAGCACTGTGCCTCACAGCCCTGACTCCTCAGGCAGATGGAACAGGGGGCTTGTTGAAGAAGTGACATTCCCAGCTGCCCAAACTTCCCCTGAAAGCTGGCAGAAAAATGAGCCAAGGTCGTGCACTCCAAGGGGCAGCTGGGATGCAACAGCATCCCTGGGAAGTGCAGCCAGGCATTGCAGTTTCCATGTAACCCTGCAGGGAAGACAGCAGCCACCATGCATGCCACCCAGTACTTTGGAGTCTCCACCTTGTCCAGGATTTAAAGCAGGGTTTACAGCATTCTGTTCCAATGGTTTCTTTCTGTTTGCTCATGCTTACAACCATTTATTAGCTCCTTAGCCTTTCCATATTTTTTCCCTTCTTTCTTTTTTTTTTTTTTTTTAATTAATTATGCTTTCAGAGCTACTGCTTACCTCCTGTGAAGGCATTTGAAACTCTTCTGTGTATGTGACAAAAAGCTGCCTGCCTGCTCTACAGTGTGGGCTCTGTGACTATTAAAGACAGGAGAAAAAAGTGAAGACTGCACAAGGACTTTCAGTGTCCAAATCATCGTGGCAGGCAGGCAGGAAGTCCCTCTCAGTGGCATGCCGCAGGCTGTCCCACAGAGAGCTTGCACAAGGCCTTTTGAAATTAGAAAATAGCATCATGTGCTTCCTGTGCAGATTTGAAACTCAAGAGGCACTTTGCTGCCTGTAGCTCCTCCCCTGAGCTCCGGCAGGGGCTCAGCCAGCACAGCCTTCTAAAGGGATTGGTTACACCCCTGCAATTCCCCCTGCTCCCACCTGCCTTTCTTCAGTACATAAATACACTTGGGGCACTTTCTGGCCCTTCTGCCAGGAAGATTTTTACACTGTTTGAACAATTAAACATTTAGACAATGCAACTCTTTCATCTAGAAAACTGGACCTGGTATGCTATTAACGTTACAGACCTGGACACCTTCTTGTATCAGGCTTTTTATTTTTCCTCCAGTACTTCTAAGATAAAATCAAAGAGTACAATTTAAGATTAAAAGACTCCCCTTTCATTTTTTCAGCTTTGGGTGCTCCATTTTTCAATTTCAGTTCCAGTATCTGTCATGATGGAAGTAAGGATATGTTTGTAATTTCAGAATGCTGATGAAGGCTGGGTTTGGGTGGGAAGTATGCAATTAGTGATTCTGCAGAAAACAAAACCAATTGGCAGAAAACTGAGCCCATGCATACAGCTTATTGGCTATATAGCTCCTCAGTTTTCAATTCTGAAGGAGCTGGCTTTCAAACTACTTTCTCAGGTGTTCTGCACTTTCAAGTGGAGAGACTTTAGCCAGACCTCAAAACATACCAAAGCCCCAGTGCTCTCAGCTAATCACATTCATGGACATTTGCATCTAGTGTGGCAATGGAAGACAAGCCCATTTGAAAATCTGTCTGCAGTGATAGGACTAGGCACTGTAAGAAGAAAGATCTACCAGAAAAAGAGTTTAAAATCCTAGTTGAGAAAACCTTTTTTTAAAATAGCCTTTTCCAGGAGGAATCCCAGGTTTTCATAGTTTTCTTCTATTTGTCACAAAACCCTAAAGCCCAAATAATTTGTCAACAAGAATCCCAACTGCTTTTCAAATAAAAATTTAGTAACACTAAGCACATATGTGTGCTAAAAGCATACATAGCAACATGCAAAAACTGTTACATGCTGTTCCAATCTGTTTCATTAGTTTTCTTCCCTGGATAGATACCATTTCCACAACTTTAAAAAAAAA